>JAACIZ010000006.1:2971076-3259752 GCA_017140785.1 Calonectria pauciramosa | reverse complement strand
AATATTTTATTATTATAAAATATATAAAATATTAAATTATAAATTATTATTTATTTATTATAATATTTATTTATATTAATAATTATAATAATCTTTATTTTAGAATTTATATTAATAAATTTATAATTTAAAGATTATAATTAATTTATATAAAGGATCTAAGAATATATTATAGTTTATATTTATAAAGTCAATAATTTATTAAACTAGCTAAGCTAATATTTAATTAATTAATCTACTAATAACTGAATAATTAAATTATAAATAAAATAAATTACTAGAAAGTTAAAATAAATTAATATTTATAAAATTAAAAAAAAAGATTAAATTAATTTATTATTATAAAAGTAAATATATAATAAACTTATTATTTTTAATATTAATTAAATAATAAAATAATATATTAGTAGGTAAAGATTATAATTAAATATTTAATAAATATAAAGTTAATATAACTTTTAAAAATAAAGATAAAGGAGGAAGTTTAGAGTTATAATTATTTAAGGTAAAAGAAAAGGAAAAAAAAGATTTAGAATTATAATTATTTAATATAGATATTATAATTTAAATCTTTATTTAGCTAATTATAAACTATATAAGCTTAATTTATATTTAATATTCAGCCCTAATAGTTTTAATTAAAGATTTTACTTCTAACTTATTTATTTAAGTAAATAACTTTCTTTTATTAATTTAATTTAATATTATATATCTATATCCCCTTTTCCCTCGCTTATTTAGTTAAATACTATAGTATTTATTTCTTATTATTAGAAAATCTAATTACTTAGGTCTTTAAATTATTAATTATATTTATTTTTCTTAATTTTCTTTAAAAAATCTTAATAATGTTACTTAAGCTTTAGGCTTAAGCTTTATATAAAGTATTTTATTATTAACTATAATGCTTTTTATTATTTTTTAAAAAAAGCTTAAAATTAATAACTATACTAATATTTAAATAATATTTTTATTTTAATATTAATATACTTTAATTTTATAATTAAAATTATTATTATAATTTTGTTTACTTTATATATAGCTTTTAAGCTTTTAATTAAATTATTTTTTTTTTAAAACTTTTAATTAATATTTTTAATAAATTTATTTAATTATATTTTATTTTCCTTATATTATATTATTATTAATTTTAATAATATATTTTTTATTTAAATAATATATTAAAAGTATAAATTAAGTATTATTATATTTATTAGAATAAAAATAGCTAGATTATATAAATTATATAATATATATTAAAATTAGCTAAAAAGATATTACTTTTATTCATTGTAAAGCTTATTAAGATTTTATTTTATATAAGCTCTATTAATAGTATAATATAAAGGTAATTATACTAAGGGATTAGAAAATCTATTTATTTTATAAATAACTATATTAAGCTATTCCTATAATTATAGAATATTAAAAATTTAATCTGAATATTTAATATTTAAATATATTATTCTAGATTAATTATACTAAAGGATTTATTTTTAGTACCTATAAATATTTTTATTAATTAATTAAATTCTAATTTAATTATAATTATTAATTTTAATAAAGAAATTTATAATTTAATTAATAAAGATATTCTTAGATTATTAGAATTAATATTAGTAACTAGATATATAAGATCTTTATTAGCTTAGAATATATATATTTCTTATAAATTAAGTCTAATTATTATAAAGAAAAAGGGAAAAATTTAGAATTAGAATCATATTTTAAGAAATAAATAAAAAATATAAAATTATAATTTTAAAAAATAAATATAAAAAGATAAGAAATCTAATATAATAAGGTCTTATAATAATTAATATAGCTAAGTAAGCTAATAAGGTATAGGTTTCTACATTTTAAGATTAAAGTTTATAGTTTTAATTATATAATTATATATATATTTATATAATATAATAGTAGCTAAATTATAGCTAAATATATTTGGTAAAATAGTAAGTAAATTAAGCTTATTACCTTTATAGAAAAGTTTAAGTAGAATTAATTCTTTTTAAGCTAATTAGAGGGTAGGAAAGTTATATTTAGATAAGAGTTATGCCTATATAGTAAAAGTGTTATATTTATTTATTAATTTCTATAAAAAATAAGCTTAAGTAGTTAAAGGTTTTACTAGAAAAAGTAAAGAAAGAAATTTATAAGATAAAATATTAATAAAGGTATAAAAGTATAATTAATAATAAATACTTATATAATTTTAATTATAAGAAAAGCTATTTTTTTTTTAATTATTTATTTAAATTACAATAAATTATTTTATAAAATTAATTTTTATTTTAAAAATTAAATAAAGATTATTTTTTAAAATTATAATAATTATAATAAATAAGAAAATTAATATAGATTAGGTTTAATAATTATCTAATAATAAAAAATTATTATAAGACTTTTTTATAATAAAATATTATTATTATTATTAAAAAAGATATTTTATAAATAATTATTTAAATATTATTAAGAAATTATAAAGATTTATAGTCTTAATTTAAATAATTTAAATTAAATTCTTTAAAATAAATTTATTAAAAAATAAGTAAATATAAAGACTAATTTAAGATTAATTATATTTAATTTAAAAATAATATTTATAAATATAGTTATTATAAATATTATAATTATTTTTTAAAGAGTTTGTAAAAAACTTATAAAAATAAAAATAAATATATAATTATAAGTAGATTTTATTAGTATGATTTTAATATAAAAATTAGAATTATAATAAATATTAAATTAACAAGTACTATATATAATAATATTTAATAAATAATAGTAATAAACTTATACTAAGGTATATTAATTAATATCTTTTTTAATTAATTATTATAGTTAATTATAATAAATTTAATACTTATTTATTAAAATCTTAAAACTAAAAACTATAAAAGATTTTTTTTTTTAGCTTAACTACTAACTAAAAAAAGAATTATTATTAATATTTAAAAATTAAATTAGGTATATATTTGTATTTTAAAAGTAAAATTTAAAATCTTAGCTTAAGAAATTATAAAAGACTAAAAAAGGCTTATATTATATATATTATTAAGATTTTAATTTTTAATAAAAGATTATATTAAAATACTAAATAAATCTATTTTTAAGATTAAAATAATATTATTAAAGGAATTAATATCTTAATAAAATATATTTAATAAAAAAATAATAAAACAAATTATATTATTTAAAAATATAAAATACTTTATTAATTTAAAAGAAGATATAAAGTCTTTTTATAAATTATTATATTTATTAAATAAATATTAATATAAAATATTAAATAAATATTCTATTAAGTACTTAGTAAATAATTAAATTATATTATATATAAGTCAGGTAAATATATTAGTTTTTTTTATATTAAAGAAAAATAGAATTTATATTTATATATAAATTATGAAAGGCTTAATATAATTATTATTAAAAATTATTATTTATTATTTTTTATTAATAATTTATTAAATTAATTTTTAAAAATAAAATAATACTTTAAAGTAAATATTAAAAATATATATTATTATATTTAAATTAAATTTAATAATTATTAAAAAATTACATTTTAAATATATAATTATATTATTTAAACTTATTAATATAATAATAATATTCTAAATATATATTTATTAAATATTAATTAAACTATTAAATATATATTATATAGTATATAAAAATAATATTATTATTTACTTTATATCTAGATAATAATATATAAAGAATTTATATAAAATACTATAAAAGTTAAAAGTATTTTAATTATATATAAAGTTATTTAAATATATATTTTTTAATTATATTATTAAATAAAGAAAGATAAAAATAAAGTTAAAATATATTTAAATAATTATAAATTAAAAAAAGCTAGAAAACTTTTATAATATATAGGTTTTTCTTAGATTTTATAATTTTTATTATAAATTTATTTTAAAATATTTTAATATTATAATATTTTTAATAAGTTTATTATAAAAAAATAAAAATAATTATAAAAAAAACTTTTTTTAAAAAAGAATTTAAAAAAAAGCTTTTTATTTAATAATTATCTTATAATATTAAGATCTTATATTTAAAATAAAAATAAAAATAAATATTTTAATAAAAGATTTTTTAAAATCTTTTTTATAATTATTAAAAAATTAATAATAATTAATTATTTATTAATTTAAATAGTTTTTAAATATAAAATAATATTGAATTATAAAATAATAAAAGCTTATTATAATTATTAAAAGCTTAAAATATTAGTTTTATTATTTTTTAAAATTATTTAAAAAGCTTATTATTTTTATCAATTATAAAATATTAAAGAGAGTAATTAATACTTTAGCTAAGAATTTTAAGAAAAAGGTTATTTAATAAATATATTAAATAGCTTTCTTTAATTTTAAATTATAATATTAGCTAAAGAAAATAAATTTGATAAATAGTTTATTAAAAAGATAGAATTATATAATAATAAAGATTTTTTATAAAAATATTTTATTTATATTAATAATAAAATTAATATTAATTAAGAAATTTATATTAAATATATAATATATAATTATTAGTTTAAAAAATAAATTAAAAATTATAAAAATATATATATAAATAATTAAAATTAGTTTCATAAGGCTTTTAATAAAAATATAATATAAAATAAAGAATTTTTTATTTTTAAAATTAAATAAAAGTTTTTATATTTTTTAATTAAATATATATTAAAATAATAATAAATGTAATTAATAAAAATTTATGAAATTAATAAGAAATATAGTACTATTCTTATTATTATATATTATATAATAAGTTTATATTATTTAAGAATTATAGTTTATATATCAAAATATATTAAAATTTAAGTTTATAAAATAATAAAACATACAATAAATATTTAATAAATATAAAAAAAAAATAAATCTTTTAATAATAAATTATAAAAGCCTAGGTAAAATATTAAAATAAAAACTATATTACTATAAAATATGACATAAATTAAATTATAAAATTATTTATAAGAAATCTTTATTTTAAAAATTTAAAATTAATATTTAAATTTATTAAAATTATTATAATTAATTATATTAAAAAATAAATATATTAAGTTAACTTACCAAAGAAATATTATAAAATAAATAATATATTCTTTATTTTACTATTAAAATCTTAAAATAAAGTTCTTTATATAACTATAAAATATTTATAAAATATTTTAAATTTAAAAAAATAAAATTAAAGAAATTATAAAATATAAAAAATAAAAAAATAAAAGAATTATATAAAAATAAATAAATAAATGAGCTAATAAAATATAATATTTTAAAATTAATAAAATATTTATAAAATATTTAGTAAATAATAGCTAAATATTATAAGTAAGAAAAAAAAAGATATAAAAAATAGGATAATAAGTAATCTTTTAATTAATTATAATTATATTAATATTTTAAAGGGCTATATTTTATTAAGCTAAAAAAAAAAAACCTAAAAAAGCTAAGTAAATATTTATTTATTATTTAATAAAAGGATAATTAATATTATTTTTTTTAATATTATTAGGAAAATAATTATAATTATAGCAAATAAAGATTTTATTAATAGTAAACTTAGATTTAATAAATAAAAAGAAAATATATTTATATATAAAATACTTTAATACTAAGAGCTTTAATTGAAAGCTTTATAAATAATTATATTTTATATATTAAGCCTTATAATATAAATTCTTAAAAAAAGTAATTATATTAAATAAGGACAAAATTAGTAAATATTCTAGGTATAAGCAAAGAAATTATAGGTATAAGAGATATAGATAATATAAAAGTATAAAGGCTTTTTTTTTAATAGTTTTATTAATAGCTTAATAAGAAATTAAAAATCTAGTAAAGTTATAATAAATAAAAAATATATTTATATAAATTATAAAATAAATAAAAATATAATAATTAATAAAAATAATAATAATAATACAAATTTTAATTAATAAATTTATTTTATATATAAAAAGTTTATTCTTATAAATAAACTTAGTATAAATGTTTTTAATAAGTATAAAGTAATAGAGTATAGTAAGAAAAGTATACGCTTTTATATTATTAAAAGAATAAAAAGATTAGACTATTTTAAGATATATAGTGAAATTAATCTAGTTCTTAGTAGGAATAGTAATAAACTAAAATAGCTATATATTAGTATAGAATATATATAGAATATTTAATAATATAAATTAAGAAGTAAAAAGCTAAAAAGATAATTTTATATAAAAATATAATTTTTTATAATATAAAATTATGAGTAATAATAATAATAATAGTAATACTAAAAGTATTTATTAAATTTTTAATAAAAAGTTAAATAGTATACTAAGTAAGAATAATTTTAAATATAAATTATATAATATACTAATAATTAAGAATATTTAAAGCTAAAATAATATTATATAATTAATTTAATTTATAATATTAAAGGTTTATTAGATAATTTCAATATTAATAAGCTATTAAAGTTAACTTAATAAGGATTTAAAGCATTTATTAATTAATTATAAAATATGAAATATAGGGAATATATAATATATAATACTATATTTTTTATTAATAGTTTTATAGACTATATAATATGATTTTTATAATTTATAAATATAAATAGAAAAAGGATTATTATATTTTTATATTAAATAATAAAAATAAAATTCATTATTAGCTTTTTAATTTAAAAGATAATTAATTAATATTAGTATATATTTAACTATTTATAAAAGGAATTTTACTAAAATAGCCTAGAAATATATAAAGATTACTATTATAAAATAATTAATAACAAATATATATATATATATATATATAAAAGAAAAATTAAATATAATAAAAAAATTAAAAAAGCTAAAAATATATATAAAAATATAAAAGAATATATAATAAAAATAAATATATATAAAACCGTTTTTATAAAAATTAATAATACCTAAAATCTAAATATATATAAATATATTAATAAATAATTAATAAATAGCTAATAAACTAATATAAAAAAAAATAAATATATAAATTAATAATATAATTTTATATTAAGGTAATAGTATTATATACTTTATACTAATATTATAGAAAAAATTATATATTAAATATTTGCTAAGAAAATATATAATCCTAAAAATTAAGCTTTTTAAAAAGAGAATAATTATTAAAAATAGTATATACTTATACTAGAATACTTTACTTAGAGCTTATAATATATATATTAGTTTAAATATTATACTTATTAGCTAAGTATATATAAAATATTTAGTAAGTTAAAATTTTATAATCTAATAAATCTTATCTTTTAATATTATATTTTAATTAAAACCTATTATAAAAAAGCTATTTTAAAGCTTTAAATATATTAATAATATTATTATTTTAAGCCTTTCTTTATAATATTTATTATAAAATATTTATTAATAAATATCAACTTTTAGAATATTATATAATAATATAATAATTTAAATAATTATATTTTTTAAATAAAAATAACAAATATTTTTAAGAAAATATATTAAAATAATATTATTTTATTTTCTTTTTAATTAAATATATATTTAAATTATATAATAAAATTAAATAAAAATATTTTTATAAATAAATAATAAAATTAATATTAAAATTAATTATTTATTATAATATTAAATTATAAATAATTAAATAAAGATTTTTTTATTAATATAATATTAGCTTATTAAATATAACCTTTTATATAATATATTTATATTTGTCTTTATTTTATTATTAGTATATTATTTAAAGATTTTAATATTTATATAAATCTTTATATTAAATTAAATAAAAGTAAATATATTATATTAAATTAAATTATTAATTTTTATTATTATTAATATTTTAAAAGATTTTTAAATACTTTAATTATATTTTTCTTATAAAATTATATTATAAGTTTTATATTTTTTTTAAAATATTTATTTTTTAATTATTAATTTTATATTTAAATTAATAAATAAAATTTATATTATTAATTATAATAAGATTCTTATATACTTAATTTTTCTTTTTTTTAAAATTAATTTAATAAATAAAATTATTATAAAATTCTTTTATAATTCTTTTTTATTTTTTAAACTAATAAAAATATTAATACTTTATTATTAGATTTATATTTATTATTTATAGTTATAATTAATAGTAAGTACTTATAGTTTAACTTTTTTTTTCTTTTTATAGTATATTTAAATTTATAATTATAATTAAAAGTTTATAATAATAATAATATTTAATTTATTTTATATAATAAAGATTTTAATTATATATTAATTATTATATCTTTAATTTACTTTTTTTATTATCTTATAAATAGCCTTAGTATTATTTATAGCTTTTATAATTATTTAAAGTATTTCTTTTTATTTTATTAATAAATCTTTTTTTTAAATAATTTAATTTAATAATTTTAAATATATATTAACTTAATAGAATTTAATTACTTTTTATATAATTATTATAATCCTAATAGTTCTAATTAAAGATTTTACTTTTAGCTTATTTATTTAAATAAATAACTTTTCTTTATTAATTTAATTTAATATAATTATATATCTGTTTTTATTAAGCTCACTTTATTAGATCTTATAATATTTACCTTTTATTATAAAATCTAGTAATTTAAGTACTAAAATTATTTATTATATTTAATTTTTTTTAGCAAATTTTAATAATATTAATTAAGCTTTAAACTTAAGCTTTATACAAAATATTATATTATTAATTATAATATTCTTTATTATTTTTTTAAAAAAGGTTTAAAATTAATAGTTATAATAATATTTAGATAATATTTTTATTTTAATATTAATATATTTTTATAATAAGAATTATTACTATAATTTTATTTATTTTATATATAATTCTTAAATTTTTAATTAAATTATTTTTTTAAGAATATTTTAATTAATATTTTTAATATTTTTAATAAATTTATCTAATTATATTATATTGTTTTTATATTATATTATTATTATATTTTATAATATATTTTTAATCTTAGTATTTTAATAGTTTTAATTAAAATTTTTACTTTTAGATTATTTATTTAAATAAATAATTTCTTTTTATTAACTTAATAGTATATATTTATATCCTCTTTTACCTAGCTCTTATTAATATAAATGTAATAATTTAAATACTAAAACTATATATTATATTTATTTTTCTTTTTTTTCTAGAAAATCCTAATAATATTATTTAAATCCTAAGCTTAAGCTTTATATAAAATACTTTGTTATTAATTATGATACCTTTTATTATACTTTAAAAAAGGCTTAAGATTTTTAATTATTATAAATCCTAAATAATATCTTAATTTTAAAATTAATATATTTTAATTTAATAATAAAAAATATTATTAATTTTAAGGCTTATATTCTTTTTAATATCTTAATTATATATATTTTTTTAAAAAATTACTTAATTAATATTTTTAATAAATCTATTTACTTATATATAAAATTCTTTATATTTTATTATTACTATATTTTATAAGATATTACTAGCTAAAATAATATATTAATTATATTAACTAATTATTATTAGATTTATTTAGTAAAAATATTGAAATAATATAATATATTTTAAAATTAATTAGAAAGCTATTTTCTTTTTATTTATTATAAAACTTATTAAGATTTTTATCTTATATAAACTTTCTATTAATAATTTAATATAAAAATAAGTATATTAAAAGATAATAAACTTTATTTATTTTATAAATAATCATATTAAGCTATTCTTATAATTATAAAATATAAAAAGTTTAATTTTAATTTTTAATTTAAATAATATAATAATAATATAATTTAGCTATTATTATATTTATTATAATAATTAAAATTAATCTTTTAATTTCTTAATTTTATAGAAATAGCTTAATATAATTATTTATTAAATAAGTAGATTTTTTAATTTCTTAGTATAATTATTTTTATACTAAACTATTTATATAAAGTTTATATAAAATAAAATTTTAATAAGTTTTATAATAAATAAAAATAATATCTTTATAATTAATTTTAATATATATTATTTAATTTATCTAAGTTATTTAATATATATAATTAAATAGTTCTAAGAATAAAATATAATTAATATATTATTTTAGCTAATAATATTCTATAAAATATAATAATAATATAATATAAAGAATATAAAATATAAATAAATAAAGTTATTAAAAATATTAAGGAAAAAATCTTTGAAGAAAATAGCTTACTTAAAAGCTCAAAAATTATAATAATAATTTTAATTATAAAATTAAAATATATTAATATTAAAATAAAAATATTATTTAGAGATTATTATAATTATTAATTATAAGCTTTTTTTAGAATATAAAAAGAAAATTATAATTAATAATTAAATATTTTATATATAGTTTAAGCTTAAATTTAAAATAATGTTATTAGGATTATTTAAAAAAATTTAAAAAAATAAATATTATTAATAGTTTAAAAGTCTAAATTATTAAATTCTTTACTAATAAAGGCTAGAAAATGGGGAATATAAATATATAATTATATTAAATTAAATTAATAAAAGAAAGTTATTTATTTAAATAAATATACTAAAAGTAAAATCTTTAATAAAAACTATTAAAAATATTTATTATAATAAAAATCATTAAATTATATAAATTATATCATATATATTAAAATTAGTTATAAAAAGATATTTTTTTTATTTATTATAAAGCTTATTAAGGGTTTTATTTTATATAAGCTTTATATTAATAGTTTAATATAAAGATAATTATAATAATAAATTAAAAAGTCTATCTATTTTATAGGTAATTATATTAAGTTATTTTATTAAAATAGGAATTTATAAAATTAATTTTAATATAAAAATATTAATAAAAAATAAATAATATTAAATATAATTATTTTATTTATAATATATATAATATTAATAATAGTTTAATAATTAAAATTATAATTATTATATATTATAAACTTAAATTATTATAATATTTTAATATAAATATTTATTATTATTATTATTATTTTTTTTTTTTTTTTTTTATAATTAATTATAAAAAAAATATAAATTAAATTATATAAATAATTACTTTTATATTTATTATATTTTTATTATTTTTTATTAATATATCTAATAAAAAATATTTAAATAATATAATATATTTTAGAATTAATTATTATTATTTTGTATTTATTATAAAGTTTATTAAGACCTTTATTTTATGTAAGTTTTTTATTAATAGTTTAATATAAAGATAATTATATTAAAAGATAATAAGTTTTCTTTATTTTATAAGCAATTATATTAAGCTATTTTTATAAATATAAAATATTAAAATATTTTATTTTAATAATTATTTTATATTTTATTTTAATAATTATTTTATATTTTATAAATTTAATTAATTTAAATATAAGAATGGCAATAATAGCCTATAGTAAGCTATAGGCTATTATTACTATTTTATGCTCTTAAGGCATAAGTTAATAAAAGATAATAATATAAACTATAAAATACTAATAATAATAATAATAATAATAATAATTATATTATAAAATAGTAAAAGTAAGATATTATATATAAAGTTAAGTATAATATTAATAATAAAGGTAAAAGTAAAAATAAAAATAATATTAAAAATAAAAACTAAGAATAATAACCAAAGTATATATAAATAAATAAACCTAATTATATAAAATCTAAACATACTATCTAGCAAAAAAAGAACTATAAATTAAGGTACTAATATAAATAAATATTCTAATCTTATTTATATTTATTTAATTAGTTTCTTTATTTTTATAAACTAATTACCAAGTTTATTTATTATAATAAATAATAGAGCTTTAATATTTTATAATATTATTTTAAATTCTTATTTATTAAAAGACTTATTATTATTATTATTATAAAATAAATAATCTTTAGTTATAAACTTATTATTCTTAATACTCTATATTATATTTATTAATTAAATATTATTAGTATTATTTAGAGGATTAATAAGTATTTCTTAATAGTAAGGTATTAATAGTATAATTATTACTAGTATAAGTTATAGAGTAATTAATAATAGTAGATTATATATATCTTTCTCCTTATCTAGGTATAGAATATTATTTATTACCTTTACTTTATTCTTTTAATTCTTCCCTAAACTCTAATTATTTAATATAAATTAATTAATAAAAGTTAAAATAGTCTTTTATAATACTAATAATAATAATAAAATAATTGGCTAAATAATATTATTTACTTTAACTATAGGGTAAATTCTTATAAAATACTTAGTCTTTAATTTAAAATTAAGTATTATAAAAGGCTTTTTTTTTTTAAATATAGTAAATTATATTTAATTTTATATATTATTTTGTAATATTAATTTTATTAATAATATTTATTTATAATTATTTAAGGTTATTATTAAGATATAATTAAAATTATAGAGGGGATTCCTTATTAAATTATAATCTAATATATTAATAATCTTTTTAGTATATATTATAAAAGTATTTTTTTAAAATTATAATTCTTTATTATTAATTATCTTAGCTTAATATAATTTATAGGATTAGCTTTTTATAGGTAAGATAATTAATATTTAGAAAATATATATATTTTTATATAAAAATATATTTTTATTTTTTAGAATAATATATATAGAAAGATTAATAAGTATATAGTATTTAAAATCTATAATATTAAATTAAGAAAGTAGATTTAATTTTAGTTATATTATTTTTAGATTAATAATTATATTATAGAAGTTAGTTATTAGGAGAATATAAGGGAATTAGCCTTAATTTCTAAATAAATGGTCTAAAATTCTATAAATTATTAATAATATATTTAATTAAAATAAAGTAAACTTATAGTTATATATAATTATTATAGATTATTAATATTAATATAAAATAATTAATAATTTTATTTTTTTTCTTTTAAATTTTATTTACTATATTAAGTTCTTATATTAATATATAAAAATAGTATATTACTATAATTATATAAAACTATATATATTTTTATTTATTAAGGTAAATATTTATATTATAAAGTATAATATTAGTATTAAAAAAGATTAAAAATATATTATATTTACTTTTATTAGCTAAAAAAGAAGAATATATTAAAGTAGATTATATAAGAATTATAATAGGTAAATAGATTTAGCTAATGGTCTTATAATTTATATTTTTTATAAGTTATTTATTAATTCTTTTTTTTATTATTTATTTCGTAAAAATAAAATATAATAAATTAAGAGTTAATTTAAGTCTTTTTTATAATTTAAAAGGTTTTTAAATCTATATATTAATAATAATAAAAAAATAATAAGAATAGAGTAATATTTTGGCTATTATCCTAAGAGGAAGATTAGGAGGATATAAGTTTATTATATAATATTATAGTAAGAAAAATAAGTAAAAAAGATTTAAATTAATAATCTTAAGTATAGATAAAGAAATAAATTTAAAAATAAAAAGATAAAAAATAGTATTTATAATAAAGCCTATAGAAATTATAGATTAGCCTTAATTTAGATAAAAAATAAGAGTTTAATAGGATTAAGATTATAATTAATAAATAAAATATATTATATTATTTATAATTTTAAAATATTTTAAGGAAAAAAGGAAAGTATAATATACTTTAGATATAGTAATTAAAAGTAATAATTTATAATTATTTTTATATATAAATTATTATAGATCTTATAATTAATTTTTTATTTATAAATTAATTATAGTATTTTAGTAATTATATAATATTATTATTATATTTAAGAGGCTTACTATATATTATATTATTTTTATAATACTTAAATAAATTAGCCCTAGATTTTATAGCTTTATATTTTTATATATTACAATTAATTAATATTAATTATTAGTATAATTATAAGGGGAGGTAGAAAATATATGGAAAAGATATAGAAAAAGTATAGAAAAAATATAGAGGAAATATAGATTTTATAAAAGTAAATATATAAAATTTAAAAAAGAAAATATTATATTTAGATTTTAGAATTCTTAGTATATATTTATATATAAGTATATAATAAAATATTAATTATATTTAGTTTTTATTTAAAGATTTTTAATATATTATAAAAAGTAATTAATTAATTATAAAATAAAAACTAATAAAAAGGGGGATTATATTTATAGTATTATTTAGCTTAATTTAATTATTAATAAAAGTATTTATAAATAGATATATATTATTAAGAATATATTTTTATATAATTATAATAATCTTTATTTAGTATTATAAATATAATTAAATATATTTTTATAAAGTATTATATTATATTAATATATTATAAATAATAATAAATCTAATAATAAAGATATAGGGTCTAGATTATTATCTAGGAGTATTTAAAAACTATTTTAAAAATTATATAATTATTAAAATTAATAAGCTTTTTAAAAATCTAAAGATTTAGAGGATAATAATATAATTTAATTAAGTATTAGTTTTTTTTCTAAATATTTAAATAAAAGAATTTAAATTATGAAATATTTTTTATTTTTATAGTTAATTTAATAAATATATATATTTAGGTATATATTATTTACTTATTTAAGATAATATTTTTAAAATCTCTAAAGTATATAAAGTTCTTTATTTAATTATTTTAATTATTTTTTATAGAATTTAGAGAATTAGGATAAGTATTCTAATAATATTATATTATTAAGTAATTTAATTAACTATATTAAGGGGCTTAAGAAAAGTTAATTTAAATTCTTATATTTATTTATATAAAGATTTTAGGGAGTAATTATATCTTTTACTATTATTATAACTTAAAATACTTAAAATATATTAATTAAAAATATATTATTAAAGCCTTAATTTTTATTATTATAGTAAATTAAGAAAATAATTATATTATTATTCTTTATAGCTTAATAATATATTATAAATATAATAATAAAAATAAATTATATATTTTTTATTAACTTAAATATAAAGATAATAAATTAATAAACTTTTAGAATATTAATAATTATAAATTTAATTTTATTAATAAATTTATATGTACTATTAATAAGTATTCTTTACTTTATTTAATTATTTAGTTTTTTTAATTTTAACTTAGTAATAGTAAAGTATAATTATAAGAGCCTAAAGAATTTTAATACTTATAAAATAAAGACTTTTTATATTAGTCTTTTTATATTTATTTTTATAATAAAAAAATTATTTATTAAGTTTATAGTTATTTTATAGTAAAAAGCTATAGTATTTTTATGAAATAGGAATTTATTAATTAATATTCTT
Organism: Calonectria pauciramosa; assembly: GCA_017140785.1. Lineage (NCBI taxonomy): Eukaryota > Fungi > Ascomycota > Sordariomycetes > Hypocreales > Nectriaceae > Calonectria > Calonectria pauciramosa. The sequence continues at coordinate 3,244,447 of JAACIZ010000006.1, read as the reverse complement.
ATATATAATACTAATAGTTTAGGTAAGAGTTTATTATTATTATTATTATTTTTATTATTATTTTTAGATATAGTTTAATTAAAAAAATAATATAGTCTTAAAAGGCTATTAAGAGAAAAATAAAAATAGGTATAATATAGGTGTAATTAGTTGACCTAAGTTTAAGTACTATAATCTTAGCCTAACTAATTTTAAGCTAGTTATTATTAGGTATATTTATAGAGATCTAGTTAAAGAAGAAAATAAGCTAGAATTTTAGGGAATTATAATAAATTATTTAATAAAATAAATACTAATAAATTAATTAATATTATAATTAAAAAGCTTTTTTAGCTTAATTATAAATTTAGTAAAAAAAAAAAATAATTAATAATATAAAATAATATAAACCTATTTCTAGGAAGATATAATTATTAGTTATTTAAGACTTTTATATTATTTTATTTAATAAAGTTATTATATTATTATATACTTATAAAATATATTATTAAAAAATAATAAAAAAAAATATTTATAAGATTATATAAATAAATAAAAAATATAAATAATTAAAATTAATAATAATTTATTATTTTTATTTTATAAATTGAAAAAATTATTCTTATATATAAAGTATTTTTTACTTTATTAAGCTATTATAATATATAAAAACTACTATAAGAAAATAATAAAAAATAAATTAAGTATAATTATATAGCTTTATTAATGGCTAGGCTATAAATATAAATATTTAAAGGAGCTTTAAGGCTTAATTTTAATAGAAAAAAAGTTAATTAAATTAAATATATATTATAGATAGATTATATAATATAATATATATAATAGGTCTTAGTGTATTAGGAAAAATAATAGTATTAAAATAAGCTAGAAATAGTAGAGCTTATATTATCTAAAGTATAAATATAAGTATATTATAATATTTCTAAATAATATATAAAATATTATAATTAAAATTCTTTTTTATTTTTTTATTAAAATATTTAATAAAATTTATATTTTATAATATAATAATAATAAGCTAATATATAAAAACTTATTATAGCTTTTTATAGTTTAGTAGTAAAAAATAAAAAGAGTATTTATATAGCTTAAGTAAAATAATTATTTTTATAAATATATTAAAATTGATATAGCTAAAATAAAATATTAAAATAATTCTTAAAATAATATTTTTAATATTATATATAATCTTTTAATCTATAAAAAGCTTATAATTAATAAAATAATTTAAACTAGACATATCATGCCTTTAGCTAATTAAGGGCTAAATAAAGAAAAAAATAAAATAAAGCTAATAAATATATATATAATATTAAATAGGCTTTATATTAATTAAAAGTAAAAATAAAAACAAATAGCTTAAGAAATAGCTTAAGAAGTGGCTTAAGAAGTAGTATAAAATATAATATAAGGTATTAGAGCTAATAAAAATAATAATTTTAGGGATTTTAATAATAATATTATTAATTAAATTAAAGCTATTTAAGCTAATAATTATAGTAATAATAATTAAAATAATAAAGAATAAGGTAATATAAATAGTAAATAAGAAAATAATAAATATAATTAGAAGCTAAATAATATAAATAACTTAAATATTATTATTATATCTAGGATATTTCTTTTTGATTTTAATATAAATTATAACAATACCAAAGGGCTATAATTTATTTTTAATATTATAAATAATAATATAAAACTATATTATAATTAATTAAGATCTTTAAAATTAAAAGCTACTAAGGAACTAACTATAGATATCTAGTAAAATAATAATTATAGTAGGCTAGGCATAGAAATATATATTTATATTAATTATAATATCTAATTTACTAATATATTTAAATTTTAAATATTTTTTAAAACTTTTCTAATATTATTTCTCTATAATATAAATAAATTATAATTTATATAAAAAAGAATAAATAATAAAAAAAGAGGCTATTAATAATAATACTAAATTATAAAGAAAATAAGAAGGAAAAATAGCTTTAAGTAATAATAGAGTGTAAGGTTAATTATAATAAGATCTAAGAGTAGATTATATAAAATATAATCTAAAAATAATAGTAATAGCTATAATTATAATTATAGGTATAAATATAGATATAAATGTAGCTATAATTATATTAGTTATTTATAGTAGTAGTAATAGTAATTTTAAAGCTAGTTAAATAATTAATTTTTATTTATTAATAGTAATATATATATAGAAAATATAATTTTATTATATAATATAAGTTTTTAAATATAAACTAAATTTATTTTTAATTATTATAGTAGATAATTTATTTATTATTTTTTTTTTGCTTTTTTAATCTTTAATATAAAGATTTAATTATATAATTAAAATATTTAATTATATAATTAAAATATTTAATTATATAATTAAAATATTAATATAGTAAATATAGAATATAGATTATTTGCTAAAATTAAATATTTATTATAATAAATAATATTAAAGAGGATAAAGATAATAAAAAAGGAATTATAATAAAATAGAAAATTAAAAGATTTTTATATATAAGAATTAATCTAAAATATTTCTATATATAATTTTTTAGTAGTTAATATTCTAAGAATCTAGATTAAGCTTATATTATAAGATTAAATTACTTATTATTTATTTTAGGCTATTAATAATATAGTTTACTATAAGCCCTAATAATATTATTAATTTTATAAAGCTTAAAATTTTAGCTTATTAAAAATATAATTATAAAATAATAAAGTTATTTTTAGATTTATTTAATAATTTAATAAAATATAAGTAGCTTTTTATTTTTAATTTTATAAGCTTAATTATTTTCTTTTATTATAAGATATTTTTATTTTTTAAATATTATATTAGAATTAATAAGAAATCTATATTTGGCTGTATTAGTTATTATTTTATAGTAATAAAGACTAATTAGTGTAGATCTTTATATACTTATAACTTACTTTAGTTATATAGTAATATTTAGCTAAGTTTATTATTTAGAATAAAAGAAAAAGATATATTTAATAAGAAATAAAAAGACTATAATAAAATTATTTAATATTTTAATAATATTTTCTTAGAAGTAAGTAATAATTATATTATTTTTTTTTATTATCCTATTCTAGTTATTATATCCTTTTTTTTAATTTTATTAATATAAATAATAATATTAATAAAATTATTCTTATTTATCTTTTTTTAAGGATCTTAATAAGGTAATATACTATACTATTTTAAGTAAGAGAGAATTTTATATAATAAATATATTATTATTAATTAATAATTTTGATATTTTTAATATAATCTTTAATAATAAATTTAATTTTTATATAAGATTTTTATAAAAGTATTAATATAAAGTAATATATTTTAAATATATTACTAAGGTAAAGAATAATAATATAAAAGATTGATATAATCTATACTAATTTAAGTTTCTAAGAAAGCTAATAAAGTATACTTTTTTTGATTATTAAGGAGTCTTTTATATTAAGAGATTATATTTATAAATTAATTATTAAAATGAGGCTATAATTATAGGATTAAGGTATAATTATAATCTTTTTTTTATTATAATATAAGTAAAAATCTTAGCCTTAATTTATTATTTTATTAATTATATAATTAAAGTAAAAGACCTTATATAGAAGTAGATAGTAGTTATTATTAAGTATTTTTATATATTTATAGCTTAATTAAGAGATATATTTAGGCTAAGGCTTAATAATAATAAAAATAATGGCTATTATATTGCTAAGGTAAACAAAATCTATTAATTTTTTATAAGGCTTATTAAACCAATATTTATTATTAAATTATTATTATTATAATTCCCTTTATTACTATTATTATTATTTTTATTATTATTTTTATTATTATTTTTATTATTTAAATTCTTAAAATCTAAAATTATTTACTATATAAAATGTAATATATTTTATTCTTAGCTTATAATCTTTATAACTTTAATATTAATTATAATATAAACTAAATTTAAAATTATAATTATATTATTATTATTATTATTATTATTATAATTATTATTATAATTATTATTTTTATTTTTATCTTTCTATTCTATACCTTTCTTATTTACCACTTTCTCTCTTTTTCCTTTTTTTTCTTTTTTTCTTTTTTAAAATAATAATTTATTATTAATTATATAATATATTTTATATCTAAACCTTATCAATTATTATATTACTATAATAAATTCTATAAACCTTATAATAATCTAATAAATATCTATAATAACTTAAAAAATATGAATTAAATAATTAACTTAATTAAATTCATTATTACTAAAAATATTAAAATTATTATTAATATTATTAATATTAATATTGTTATTATTATGAAAGCTATCTACCTTAATTTAATTTCACTTATTACTATTAATAATAATAGCTTTATTTCCTAATATAAAAGCTTATTACCTTATATCTTTTCTAATATTTTCTACTAACTTCTATAATAATTAAATATCTTTTACTATAAAAAATATTCTTTTAAATAATTATAATTTTTTTTTCTTAAATTAAATTAATATTATTTTTTAATTGAAAAATAAAATTATTCTATAATATAAAAAGCCTAAGATATTAAATTATTATTCTATAAATTATTAAAATAAAAATATTAATAATTAACTTTTACTTTATTTTATTTTTAAAATAAAAAAATTAAAAGAAATAATAAAATATTTTTTATTATTATTAATAATAATAATTATTATCCTTATATTTATTATTTTTTTCTTATTTTTAATTACTAAAATAAAAAAATATATAACTATTAATATATAATATATAATAATTCTTATATTATTATAAAACTTATACCTACTTATTAAAAAATAAATAATTATTAGCAAAAAATAGTATTATATTATTAAATTTATATTAAATAGCTTTTTATTAAATTTAAATAAATATTAAATAATTATATAAGTAAATATTATATAAAGTCTTTTCTTAATAAAAATAAATATTAAGTATTAATATTTTCTTTTTATTTTCTTTAATTTAAATTTTTTTATATAAAATAATATTAGTTTCCCCCTACAATATAAGTACCTATAAATAAGATTATATTTTTAATATATACTAATATAAATAATTAATATTAATAAAAGCTTATTATTTATTAGAAGAAAAATCTATAAAATAATTAAAAAGGTAAAAAACTATCTTAATCTTAAATATCTTTTATTTAGTTTAAATATAATTAATAAGTCTTATAAGGAATTATTAGATTTTATTTATCTTAGTAAAATAATATAAATATTTTATATTATTATAAATTTTTAATATTAATATAGCCTTACTTATAGATTATTTTTTTATTATTATTCTTATATTTTAAGTACTAATAAATATTTTATAATTATAATTATTTACTTTTATATTAAATCTTTTATTATAATTACATAGTTAATAAGATAATAAATTAAAGCTAAATTTTTTACTTATATTATAATAAAAAATAAATTATAATTATATTATAATCTTATAATTATAATTTTATTTTAATAATTAATTTATAAATATAATTATTAAATATAAATAATTTTATAATAATTTAAAAAAGTATATTTAATAAGCTTTTTTAGAAACTTAAATTAATATAAATTATATTAATTTTCTATTTTATTATTCCTTATCCTAGTAATATATTTAAAATATATTAGCTTATAATAGTATTTTTATAAAGTCCCTATATAATAATTAGCCTTATTATTAAAAATTAAATTAAACAAGTCTTAATTATTTATTATTAATAATATATTAATTATATAAGAATTTTTCTTATTTAAGATTATTTAATATAATAATAACTTAAAATCTTAGAAATATAATAATAAAATTAATTAAAAATATTTTTATAAAAAAAAAAAATTAGAAAATACTTTATAGTTTATTTTATAAAAAATACTATTAAAATAATATATAATCTTTTTATAATCTTTTTATCCTTTTTTAAATACATTTTTCTTTTTTATATTAAATAATAAACTAAGCTTAATATTATTATATAATTAAAAAAAAACTATAAATATATTATAAACTATATTAATTAATCTTTTTAGTTATAAAATAATAACTTATATATCTAAAAATAAACTTTTAATTAATATTAATATAATACTTAAAAAATAAAAATAATTTATAATAAAAAAAAAACTAAGCTTAAAAAATTAAATATAAAAAGCTTATTATACTTAATAGCTATATTAAATAAATTAAGAAATTATTTAATTATTTTATAATTATACTTTTAATATATTATAATTTTTAATTTTCCCTAATAGTTTTAATTAAAAAGTTCACTTCTAGCTTATTTATTTAAGTAAATAACTTTCTTTTATTAATTTAATTTAATAAAATTATATATCTATATTCCCCTTTTCCTAGCTTTTATTACTAGAGAATCTAGCTACTTAGGTTTTTAAATTATTAATTATATTTATTTTTCTTAATTTTCTTTAGAAAATTCTTATAAAATTACTTAAACTTTAGACTTAAGCTTTATATAAAATATTTTATTCTTAATTATAATATTTTTTATTATTTTTTAAAAAAAGCCTTAAATTAATAATTATAATAATCTCTAAATAGTATTTTTATTTTAATATTAATATACTTTAATTTTATTATTAAGACTATTATTATAATTTTATTTACTTAATATATAGCTTTTAAGCTTTTAATTAAGTTACTTTTTTTAAGGATTTTTTAATTAATATTCTTAATAAATTTATTTAATTATATTTTATTTTCTTTATATTATATTATTATTATATTTTATAGTATATTTTTAGTTTAAATAATATACTAAAAGTATAATATTATTATATTTATTATAATAAGAGTAATTAGATTATATAAATTATATAGTATATATTAGAATTAGCTATAAAAAAGATATTATTTTTTATTTATTATAAAGCTTATTAAGGTTTTTATTTTATATAGGCTTTATATTAATAGTTTAGTATAAAGGCAATTATACTAAAAGATTAGAAAATCTATTTATTTTATAAATAATTATATTAAGTTATCTTTATATAAATAAGAACTTAAAAAATTGATTTTAATAATTTTTAATTTAGCTTTATTTAAAATATTATTTAGACTTATAATAAACTATATTATAAATAAACTATATTAAATAATAAATAATTTAATTTTATATTATAAACTTAATTAAAACTCCTAAGATATAAGTTACTAAAATCTATATACAAAAATAAACTAAATTAGCTCTTATATATAAGGATTTTTCATTTTATTTATTTACTAAAGCTATATTATTACTACCTTAAGCCTTTTTTATATCATTTTTTATAGTAATTATTTAACCTTTATAAAAGATTATAATCTTATATTAATTATATTAATATTATAATTATATAAATAAACCTTTATATTAAAAATTAAAAAGTAAAAAAATAATAATAAATAAATTAACTCTTATAACAATTAAAAACAATTTTAGTTTACTTTTTTAAATTTATATTATATAAAAAAATTATTAATCCTATATTTTAATTACTATCTATAAATAAAAATTAAGTATTAAAATAATTAATAAAATACTATATTTACTATTACTAATAATAATTATAATAATAATAATAATAATTATTACTACTAAATTACCTTCTCTTTACAAGCTCTTCTAAAATTTACTTTTACTACTAATAACTTTTTTTATTATCATTTATCCTCTTAATTACTAATTATAATCTATTTAAATTATAAAAGAAAATATAAAAATTCTTTAAAAAATACTTATAACTTAAAACTATTAGTAGATTTAATACTATAATTAACATAAATGTATATCTCTATCTTTAATTTACTATAACCACTATTTTATTAAATATCTACTATAAGCTTATTATTAATATTATTAATTACTCCTAATCTTAATTAATTATTATATAAATAAATAATATTCCCTATAATATTAAAAATAAAGTCTAATCTTTCTAAATTACTATAATTTATAATAAAATTAATAAAGAATATTTTAAAAATAATTATAATATTAAAACTATTAATATTATCTAATTCTTAATTATAATTATTCTCTTCCTTTTCCTCCTTTTTTTCCTCTTTCTTATTATTATTATTACCCTAATTATTAATTATAATAACTTTAAATTACTTAATAATATTTTTATTAATAGTATTTTTATTTATAGTAAAATTATATTATTTAATATTATTAAAATAATTTATATTACCCCCTTTTTATATTAATATATTTTATATTACTTTTTATATAGTTTCTTTTTATCTCTATCTTAAATATATAAAAGACCTATCCAAAATAATACAAATATTAATAAACTCTATTTTGATCTTTTTTTTTTTAATTCTTTATTAGCTAGGAATATTATATACTTAATTTAAATTATCTTTTTAATAATAAGCTTATTATATATTAATAAATTATGAATAATATTAAAAATATTATTTTAATTATTATCTTAATACTTTATTTTAATAATATTAATTTTAATATATTTATAAAAATAATTATTTTACTTTAACTATATTAATACTTTTTTTATTTCTTACTTTTATATAACTTTTACTTTTCTAAAGTAATTAATTATATATATTATATTATATAATTTATCTATAATATATATTTAATATAATTAGCTTTTTCTTAGTTAATATTAAATTTCAAAGCTTTTTTAGGTAAGTATACTTATAATCTAGCTACTAATAAAACTATATAATTATATTTATCTTATCTATAATTATTTCTTTTAAAATAATCCTTTTATATTATAATAAATTATTTAAGCTTAAAGTACTTTATATAAAAAGATAATAAACTTACTTTATAAATTAAAAATAATAAATCTTTATTAACTATTATTATTTATATTTTCTATATTATTTAAAATATTTTAAAATACTTTACTTTATTATTTTCTAATAATATACTATATAAGTCTATAATAATATAATAGCTTTATTATTTATTTCTAATTAAAAAACAAGTGGGAGGCTTAACTGGGTTTTCCTAGGAGCAATAAAGTATATATAATAGAGTTCAGGCAATAAGAAAATTTTAATTTTAAGATTTACCCTAACCAAAAAAATAATCAACTTAATTCTCTATATAATATAATTTTAATATTTATAAGATCAGAGATAGAGTTTGCCTTAATATTTAAAATACCTTACTAAGACTATTAATACATTCTAATATATAACTTTATTATAATAATTATCTTAATTAAGTAAATTACTTAGTAATTAAGATAAATAAAGAATTCAAATATTATACCTTCTATAATTAATTATATTACTTAGCTAAGAGGTATACTACCAAAGAAATCCAAATATATTATAATAACCAGCAAATCAAAAAATATTAATCTTATCTTAAAAACTAAAGCCTCTTTTACCTTTCTATATACTATATTAAAGCTAATTAGATAAGGAATTAGCAAAATATAAGGCTTATTAATTTTAAGCTTTAGATCCTTAAAAAAAAAATCTTAATAATAATAATCAAGATTTTATTAATAAAAAATATAAAAAATTTAAAAATATAATAAATAAATTAATTATAAATTAATTTATTAGAATAATTACTAAAGAAAATATATTTATTAAAGAAATTGGCTATAGTTATTATTATAATTAGATAAATATAATTATAAAGGAAATTGATTTGGTTAGAAGAAAAGCTAAGAAGCTGAAGTTGAGGCTATAGATGAGGGTTGCTACAAAGGTTAAGGGAAAAAAGTCGGGTTAAATTGCTAGCTTCTTAATTAAAAGTGCTTTTCTATTACAATTAGTAATCACAATCAAGGAATAGCTTTATTATAAAAAATAACATAAAAGTTTTAAATTATTAATAATTATATTTCTCTAAAAATAAGTTTATATTATTCTATATTATTAGCTATTTATTTTTCTTAGCTAAATTTAAAATTAAGCTAAATAAGCTATTTAATTATATTATTAATTAATTTATGAATATTTATTTTATTAAATAGCTTTTTCCTATTTTTATTATACCTAGTCTTATTTTTTTTATTAATTTAATTATTATAATTATACTTAAAAATAATTATCTTAAAATTAATTTAGCTAAGATTATAATAATTAAATTTAAATTAAATAATTATAATTATATTTATATTTTAATTATATTAACTTTAATCTTTTTCTATATTCCTATTTTTTTCCTTATTCTTATTCTTATCTTTACTTATATTCTTACTTTTATCTTCTTTTTAATTTTTTAAAATTATATTATCTTATTATAAATACTATACTTAATAATATATTATTAAGATTAGAAATATTATATATAAAAATATTTATTAATAATTTTCTAGTTGATAAAATTATTATATTTTCTAATAATAATATTAAAATAAAATTATTAATATTATTATATATAATAATTAATTATTTTATAAAAATTATTAATTTAATAAAAGATTTTATTATATTACAAATAAATATAATAATATTAAATTTAAATATATTTAAATTTAAAATATTTAATCTTTTTATATTTTATTATTAATACTTAAAGCTTTTACCTTTAATATTATTATATTTAATAATATATTTAAATCTAAATTTATAATTATAATTAATATTAATAATATTATTAATAACTATAAAAAATCCTAATTTATATTAGTAAAAAGTAAAAAGGTAATTATATTCTTAGATTTTTAGGCTAATAAAGAAAGTTAAAAACTTAGGGATATATTTATAATTAAATTATTTTATATACTTTAAATAAAATAAATAAATAAAAATAAATTTAATATTTAATTAAGATCAAATTTTCAATATCCTATAATTATAGGAATAGCTTAATACGGTCGCTTATAGAACAAATAAAGTTTATTATCTCTTAGTACAATTACCCTCATACCAACCTATCAATAAAAAGCTTATATAAGATAAAAACCTTAATAAGCTTCACAATAAATAAAGGGAAAATAACTTACCAGCCAATTCTAAAATATACTATATTATCTAAACATTCTTATTAAACAAACCTAATAATAAAATATAGCTAATATATTATTTTAGCCAATAATATCCTATAAAATATAATAATAATAAAATATAAAGAATTTTATATATAGGTAAATAGATTTATTAAAAATATTAATTAGGCTTTCTTTTAAGAAGAATATATAATTAAAATATTAAAAAAAGCATAAATCTCAAAAATAATAATACTTTTTATTACTAAATTAAAATATATCAATCTTAAGATCAAAATATTACTTAAAATCTACAATAATTAAAAATCCCAAGCTTTTCTTAAAGTATAGCAAAAAGTACTATAGCTAATAATAAAATACTTTATATAAAGCTTAAGCCCAAGGCTTAAGCAATACTATCAAGACTTTCTAGAGAAAATAAAGAAAAATAAATACAATATATAGTTTTAATACCTAAATCATTAGATCCTATAATAATAAGAGCTAGGCAAAGAAGGACATAGACATATAATATCAAATCAATAAAAAAAAATCATTTGCCCAAATAAATAAGCTAAAAGCAAAATCTCTAATTAAAACTATCAAGGAGATTTAATATTTAATTAAAATATTTTATTATTATAATTAAATTTAATATATTTTTATAAATTATATCTCTATTAATAATTATATAAATATTAAAATAGTTCTTAGATATCCCTAAATAATAATATAAAATCTATATCTTTATTATTAAATATAACTTTACTATAAGCTATATCTTTATCTATTTTATTTCTTTTTTTATTATATAATCTTTTTTAAAATATAATTTATCTTATAATTTTAAATTAAATAAAGATAAATAAATATATATATAAACTTTATATATATTTCTTACCTATATACCTAGCTATTTACCCTTACTTTTTTATTTATAATTACATATATAAATATATATATAAATATTTTTTTAATTTATTTTTTATTAATATTTAATAATTAATAGTTAATTTACTATTTACTTTAGAATATTAAAATCCCTATATAATATCTTTATTATTTATTTTTATTTTATAAATATTTAATTAAAAATATTCTAAAATCTATATATAATATTATATTTATTTACTTTTTTAAATTCTTTACTTTACCTTAATTATATTAATAATTAATATAAATTAATCTTATAATCTAATAATATAAAATGAAAAATAATAAAGCTAACTAGCTTAAGTACTAAAAATCTAAAATATACTTAATTTTAATATTATAATACTATTATATAATTACTAAAATATAATATAAATAATATTATAATATTATTATATAATTACTAAAATATAATATAAATAATATTATACTATTATTATATAACATCCTTTATATTATATTTTAGTAATTATAATATTATAATATAATTCCTATAATATTATATAAAGAATATTATAATATTTTTATATAATTATTAAAGTATTATATAAAAAATATTATAATATTATTATATAAGTTATCTATATATTATAAATTATAAATTCAATAAGAAAATCTATAATATAATAACTAAAAGTTAATAATATAATTATATTTAATCTTTTCCTATTTCCTAATTACAAATAAAATATTTTAAAATAGTAAATAATTTATTATTTACTTATTTATTTATTAATAAAATCCTTAATTTCTTTCTTTATTTATACATAAATATATTTATATATATATATATATACCTATACTTATACCTTTATCTTTTACTTTTTTATTATTATCTTTATTAATTTTATTTTCCTTAATTTTATTCCTATTAATCTTACTTTTATTAATTTTATTCCTATTAACTTTATTCTTATTAATTATTCCCTTTTATATAATTATATTATATAGTAAGATAATATTATCCTAATCTTTTTCTTAAAATAATAACTAGTAAAGCTCTTTATTATTATTTATAGTAAAAAAAGGCAAAAAAAATAATATTTATATTTATAAACTAACTTAATTATAAAATAATCTTAGATTTCCTTTTTATATCTTAGACTACCTCTTTAATAAAGAACTAATAAAAAAGAAAAGAATTAACCTAAAAATTAACCTAAAAATTAAAAAAAAAACTAATTTATAAAGTAAATAAACTATAAAACTATTAACTAAGTCTACCTACTAATTACTAATCTAACAAATTCTAACTTAATATATTCTTTTTTTCTAACTAATAAAAACAAATATAATATACTCTTAATTTTTTTAATACTAATCTTATACTCTATAATATAAATATCTACCTTTATAAATAAAAATATATATAATTTTATATAATTAAATATTATTATTTTTATATACTTATTTAAAATTTAAATAAAATAAATAAAATAAGTAAAAAAGCAAAGAAAATTATTAACTATATAATACTAGCCTTTATAGTCTATAGTAATAGTCTATAATTATAAGTAATATCTCTTTTATATCTAGATTTAATAGCTAATTAATAATACTTAATATTAAAGAATATTTATTTAAAGATATAAATAGCTTTCCTTTTACCCTTTTAATAACCTATTTTTATAAAATTATAAATAGGCTAAAAATAATATACTTAAGAGTAAATACTTTATCTAGATTTAATATTAAAGACTTAAAATATTATACTTTTTTTAATCTTTCTATTTATATAATTCTAAAAAATAAAAATAAAGTACTATATAAAGGTATATATTATTTTTAGATTTCTATTATTATTTCAGCTAAAATATAATCCTATAAATCATACTAGCTTACTATTACTAATAATTTAAAATTATATTTTTAAAAATATAATTTTATTTATTATATAAGAAAAATTATTAATATATTAAATTATAATTTAATAAAAAAACTATCTTAAAATCTTAATTAAATCTTAATTATAATTTTAAATAATTTTAAATAAATATTATAGTTACTTAAAATATTATATAATATTATATAAAATTAATTATAATTTCTATTATCTAAAAAAAACCCTTAATTATACTTAATTCTAATTTAGAAACTAAATAGTTTATAAAAATCTATTTCTTTACTAGAATAAGAATTATTACCCCCTTTAACTAACTAACTACCCTATTAATATTATTAGTATTATAAAAATATATTCTTATTTCCTTATATTAGTATATAAGAAAAAATAATAATTAATAATTTATATAAAATAATAATTTATTTAAACTATATATTAATATTATTAAGAATTTAAAAAAAACTAAAAAAATATAATAATATTCTTTAATAAAAGAAAATAATAATTTATATATTATTATGTTATTAATAAATATTTACTCTTTACCATCAATAAATAAATACCCTATACTATCTATATTTATATTATTAAAATCTTAAAATAATATTATACTTATTAATTACTTAGATAATATTAACAAAACTTAATTAGTAAATATAATATAAAGTATTAATAATAATAGTAATAATAATAATAATAATAATAGTAATAATAATAATAATAATAATAATAATAATAATAATAAAGAACTTTTTAATAATAAAGAATTAGAAATAATATTACGAAGTATAAGAGCTATCTTATCTATTATAATAAAGGAATCTAGTATTTAATTAGTATATAAAAAAAAGCTAATTAAAAGATTAAAAATAAGATTATAATATATTTAAAATATATTTATTATTTAAATATATTTATAATAATAATTTAATTTTAATTAATAATTTTTTTTATATTATAAAATAAATAATTTTTTTTAGGGTTAATTATTTATTAGGCTTTTAGGATTTATTATAGTATTTTATTTATTAAGAAGAATAAAAAAATATAAATACTTATTATTATATTTATTTATACCTTTCTTAATTCTTTATCTTATATTATATATTATATTATTATATATTTTCTTTTTTTATTATCTATTTTAACTTATTTCTTAGGGGCTTAAAATTGTAGTAATAGCTAGTAGCTTGCTACGGGCTATCGCTACTATTTTCATGTTTATAAAGGTCTTTTTATATTTATTTATAGGCTTTTTTAATTTAAATAAATATAATAAGTTTTTATATAAGAAAAATCTTTTAATATATATAAAGAATACTATTAGTAATGAATATTTAAATTAATTATATATTTACTATATTAAGAATAATTTATATTTAGAATAAGTATTTATTTAAATTACTTAATTTAAAGTTATTATTATTATTATTAATATTAACTTGTTTTAACTTAAATTATTATAACCCATTTAAATTAATATAATAAATATATAGCTATTATTATATATTAAAAAATTAACTATTTAATATAATCTTTATTAATTTATTAAACTTTATAATAATAATATTAGATTATTAGATAGAATATTACTTAAAGAATTAATAAATACCTTTAATTAAAAAACTAAAATCTTTTTTTTTATTATTAATTAAACTAAATATAATATTAAAAATAATCTTAAGATGAATCTAGTTAATATTCTAAAAAAAAAAGGTGTAAGTTAATTAAAATTAATAATCTTAAAAAATTATTTTTATATTTAAATATAATATAAAAAAATTATTTTTATATTTAAATATAATATAAAAAAACCTAAATAAAATTTAATAATTAATATAAATTATTATTAATTTATTTAATAATATATAAAATCTAATAATTATTGAAGAATTTAATTAATATAATAATTAAATTATAATTATTTAGTTTTTATTAATTAATAAAAATATAAATATAATAAATATTTCATTAAATATATAATAAATTAATATATTTATCCTCTAGTATAGTATAAAGATTATAGATTTTAGTTTTAATATATTAGCTTAATACTTTAATTATTATTTTTATAAGTATTATAAACTATTAATTTAAAAAATAATAAAAAGTTTTAATACTCATTTATAATTATATTAATTATATTTAATATTAAAATAATATTAAAAAAGCTATTTTTTAAGAACTTTAATAATAATAATTATTAATAATTAATTTTTTATAATTTTTATTATTTTAATTTAATATTTTTAGTATATTTTAGTTTTCTAAATTAATTATATTAAAATAAAAAATAAAATCTTTTTTTTATAAAAATAAATATTATATTTATTAATTTTAAATTTATTTACTTTAATGAATATTATTACTAATATAATAAAGACTTTAATAATAAAAAATAAAGTTTTAAGAATAAATAAATTTAATATTTATTAAAGAGCTAATAAAAGTTTTTTAAATAAATAAAAAAAAACTATTTTAGCTAAAAATAATATAATATTAGGAATTATTTTATTTTAAAATAATAAATATAAAAAAAATAATTTATAAATATTTAAATTTAAAAATAATTAATTAAATCTTTTTTATTATATATAAATATATTTATATAAATATATAAAATTAATAATTAGTTTTTAATTTTTCTTAATAATTTCTTATATAATTATTAAAATTATTTTAGATTTTAATATTATTATAAATTATATTAATTTAAATAATAAAAATATAAAATTAAAAATAAAAAAATTATTATTTAATATTAATATTAAAGTCTAAATATATTATATTAATTATAAAGATAAAATTTTATTATTTAGAAAAATCTTATAATTAAGCTATAAATCCTATAAAAGTTTATTTTTATTATAAAAAAATAAGATTATAGAAAAATTAAATAAATTTAAGAAAATAATATAAATAAATTATTAAATATTAATATTATTAACTTCTCTAATAGTTTTAATTAAAGATTTTACTTTTAGCTTATTTATTTAAATAATAATTTTCTTTTATTAATTTAATAAAGTAATTATATATTTATATCCCTTTTTACTTAGCTTTTATTACTAGGAAATCTAATTACTTAGGTTATTAAACTACTAATTATATTTATCTTTTTTAATTTCCTTTAGAAAATCTTAATAATATTACTTAAACTCTAGACTTAAGCTTTATATAAAATATTTTATTATTAATTATAATATTCTTTATTATTTTTTTAAAAAAAAGCCTAAAATTTATAATTATAATAATATTTAAATAATATTTTTATTTTAATATTAATATATTTTAATTTTATAATTAAAATCATTATTATAATTTTATTTACTTTATATATAGCTTTTAAGCTCTTAATTAAGCTATTTTTTTTAAAAGACTTTTTAATTAATATTTTTAATAAACTTATTTAATTATATTTTATTTTCCTTATATTATATTATTATTAAGTTTTATAATATATTTTTAATTTAAATAATATATTAAAAGTACAATATAATACTAAGGGATTAAAAAGTCTATTTATTTTATAGATAATTATATTATACTATTTTTATAATTATAGGATATTAAAAATTTAATCTTAATTAAGAATTATAATATATTATAATAGTTTATAGATAATAAAAGGCTAAATTATATACATTATTATTATTTTTATTACATAATTATTACTTAATATAAAACTAGGAATTTACTATTAAGTAAATCTAAAGTTTATTATTATAAATATATAATTAGTAGTCTTTAGAAATAAAAATTAGATATATAAAAAAGAAAATTATAGTTTAATAAGTAAAACTAAAAAAAATATATTAAGAATATATAATAAAATTTAAAAGTATTTATAATTTCTTTTAAGCTAATTAAAGAATAAAAAAGTTATATTTAAATAAAAGTTATACTTATATAATAAAAATATTATACCTATTTATTAATTCCCTTTTTTATAGTCTTATATAAACTAAAGTAATATTAATATATTAAAATATAATTTCTTTTTATATTTTCTATTTCTAAGACTATATATAAGGCTTATTATATATTAAAATAATTTATAAATAAATATTCTTTATTTTTATATTAATTAAAGAATTTATTTTATATTTTTAATTTATATAATATTGAGTTTATATATTTTTTATAAATAGAATTTAAGAAGTTAGTTTAAACTAGGCTTTTAAAGCCTTTTTTATACATATATTATTTAATATAATATATATTTAAATATTTTACTTATAAATTATCTTTTAACTTAATAATATTAATTTAATTTTTTACTTATATACTTATAGTATTCTTTTATAATATTATATAATTATATATAAAAGACTTCTTATATTTTCTTTATATTTTATATCTTATTTTTATATAAAAAGCTTTAAAATTAGATTTATACTTTTATTTATTTATATATAATCTTTTATTATTTTATTTATTATTTTATTATATATTCTAATAATATTAAGTTTTTTTTAATTATTAATTTATTAAATAATTTTAGGAATATTTTAAATTAATTATTAAAATATTTATTATAATTAATTATTAATTTAAATTTATAATATAATATTTTTCTTAATAAAAGGCTTTTTTTATATATTTAAGCTTATTTTTTTTCTATAAAGTTTTTGAAATTTTAATTTTAGATTTTAATTAAAGATTATAATATAAAAATAATTAATAAATATTTAATTTATTTTAAAATAATTATTAATAAAATATTTCTAGATAATTGTATTATTTTTAGAAAAAATAGTAAATAAGATTTTTTTAAATTTTATTATTTTATTATAATTTATATTAATTTCTTATAAATAAAAATTAAAATATTTTAATAAATTTTAATTTAAATAAAATACTAAAAAATAAGATTTATTAAATTATAAAACTTTAGTTTATTAAATATTATATATATACTTAGCTAATAAGTATAATATTTAAGTTAATATATAAATTATAGGCTCTAAGTAAAATATTTTAATATAAATATATGTAATCTTTTATATTTTTTTTAATATTTAGTTTTATATTTTATAATTAATATATATATACCTAAGTATATAATAAAAGATAATATATACTAATAGTAAAATATTTTACTTAGGATTTATAATTTATAGATTAATCTAGATATAATATTTATTAATTAAATATATATAAGGTATTTAATAAATTAAAGTTTTATAATTTAATAAATTTTATTTTTTAGTATTTTATTTTAATTATAATTTATTATATATATTTACTAAATTTATTTATTAAAATATATATTATTATTATAAATTTTTCTTTTAATATATATTAATAATATATATTATTAATATTAATAAGATTATTTTTCTTAGTATATTTATAAAATTATAATCGTTTATTAATTTAAAATATAAAATAATATTTATAAAAGACTTAAAATAAATAATAACTTTATTTAATATTTAATAATTTAAGTATTTTAAATTAAATATAATATCTTAAGCCCTATAAATTACTCTATTAATTAACCTTAATTTTTATATTATATTATAAATTATAATTACTAATATATTAAATAAAAATATAAATATAATTAAAATAATAATTTTACTATTATTATTAAAACCTAATATATTAAATATTTTTGCCTTTGTACTATAACTATTATATACTATTTAATTATAAGTAAATAAATAAAAAATATATTAATATTTATTATATATTATTACCTTTTTTCTTCTTTCTTATTTTTTTTCTTTTATATATATTATATTATAAAAATTATTTATATATTAAGATTTTAATAATTATAATTCAAAAATATAATAATAATAATATTTTCTTTTTATATTACTTTCTAATTAAATTAATAATATTAATTATTTAATAAATAAAAATTCAAAGTATTAAGCTTTTTATTAAATATAATATAAAAATATTTATAATTTTAAGTTTTTTATAATATAAATCTATTTAGTAAATATAATAATAACTTTAAATTCTTTTTATAAATTATATAGTTTATTATATATAATAATATTAAATTTTATTTAAAAATTATTTTATAAAATTATTTTAGGCTTATAAAAATGATTTTTTTTAATATAAAATTAAATTAATAAAAATTATTATAAAAAAGAACTATAAATATATTAATAAAGTCTTTATTATATTTATATAAATAATAAATAATATTAATAATAAAAGCTAAAATATAGTCTTTAAGTATATTAATTTTATTAATAATTAATAATTATTATTTTCTTTATAATACTTAAATTAGATTCTTTAGCTTTTTAATAAAGAATTTATTTTAATAATAAAATCTATTTTTTTATTTACTAATATTAAATTTATAAATTAATTAAATTATTATATTATTAATATTTATTATAATTATTTTTTATATTATTATAATAAATAATTTCTTTATTATTCTTTTAATATAAAAGAGATTAATTAATATTTAAATAATATAAAACTTACTAAAGCTTTTCTTACTACTAAGAAACTAATATATAGCTAATTTGCCTTAGGTTATAATAACTTAAAAAATACTTATAATTAGCTTTTTAATTAGCTTTATAATTAATATTATATAGATTATTATTATTAATATTAGTATTATTTTTAATTATAATTATTTACCTTTATTATATTACCTTCTTTATTTATTTTATCTTATTATCTTTATTCTTTAAACTTATTTTTAAATTCATGTTTACTTCTATCTTTATTTATACTATTTTCTTTATTACTTTATTATTAATATTTTATACCTTATAAATATTAATAAATTAAAAAAAGTAATATTTTTTTATTAATTTAATATATATTATGATATAATTCTTTTTATTATATTTATCATTGTATGTACTAAAAATTAATAAATTATTATTATTAAATTAATTAATAATTCATTAATTTTATAAATTTATATTATTATTTTTATAATATAACTATTATTATTATTATTTTTATTATTTTAATTAGTAAAAACTATAATTATTTATTATATAGAATTTAATATTTCTTTTTTTCTAGCTTATAATTCCTATAATCTTGGCTTTAAATAATACTCAGATAATATTTATACTAAGATTTATATTAATACTATTATTATTATAGTTAATATTCTTAAATTAAGTATTTCCTTTATTTATTTAATTTATTTCCTTTTTTTCCTTTATCTCTTATAAATAATAAGTCTTTAATAATTATATTATATAATCTATACCTAAACTATATTAACTTTTATATTACTACTATAAGCCCTAATAGTTTTTATTAAAGACTTTACTTTTAGCTTATTTATTTAAGTAAATAATTTTCTTTTATTAATTTAATTTAATAAAGTAGTTATGTATTCCCCTTTACTTAGTTCTTATTATTAAATAATTTGGTAATTTAAATACTAAAATTACTTATAATATTTCTTTTTTCTAATTTTTTTCTAAGAAATTTAAATAAAATTACTTAAATCTTTAAATTAAGCCTTAAATTAAATATTTAATTATTAATATAAAAACTTTTATTATATTCTCAAAAAAGCTTATAATTAATAATTATAATAGTTTTTTAATAATATTATAATATTAATATTAATATTAATATTAAATTATATTAATTTATATTCTTTTACATCTTAATTATTTTTTTTTAAAAATAATTTAATTAATATACCTTTAATATATTTATTTATTTATATTTTATATTTTTATTTTATATTATTATTATATTCTATAAAATATTATTAGCTAAGATAATATATTAGCTATATTTTATTTTTAAGTTTATTTAATTATATAAATTAAATGAATTAAATAATATATATTAAAATTAATAAATATTATTATTATTTATTATAAAGCTTATTAAAGTTTTTATTTTATATATATTTTATATTAATAATTTAATATAAAAATAATTATATTAAAAAATTAAAATATTTATTTATTTTATAAATAAGTATATTAAGTTGTTTTTATAAAAATAAAACGTTAAAAAATTGATTTTAATATTAAATTATTAATATAAAGCTTATATAAAATAAAGATTTTAATAAGTTTTATAATAAATAAGAATAATACTTTTTTATAATTAATTTTAATATATATTATATAATTTATATAATTTAATTATTTTTATTATAATTTATAGAATTTAATTATTTTTATTATAATAAATATAGTAATATTTAATTTATATTTTTAATATATTATTTAAATTAAAAATATATTAAGATTAAATTTTAAATATTTAATAATTATAAAAATAGCTTAATATAATTATTTATAAAATAAATAGATTTTTTAATTTATTTAATTTATTTAATTTATTTAATTTATTTAATTAAATAAATCTAAAAAGAAGATATAATTATTACATTATTTTAATAAATAATATTTTATAGAATATAATTATAATATAATATAAAAAATATAAAATATAAATAAGTAAATATATTAAAAAAATTAATTAAATTATTTTTAAAATAAAAAAATTAAAATCCTAAAGATTATAAATTAATATAATTCAATATTAATATTACTTACAAAATTAAAATATATTAATATTAAAATTAAAATATTAAAAATAATTTTTTAAGTTTCTATTTACATAAAAATAACTTAATATAATTATTTATAAGATAAATAGATTCTTTAATTTATTATTATAATTACTTTTATACTAAGCTATTAATATAAAGCCTATATAAAATAAAAACCTTAATAAATTTTATAATAAATAAAAATAATATTTTTCCTATAATTAATTTTAATATATATTATATAATTTATATAATTTAGTTATTTTTATTATAATAAGTATAATAATATTATATTTTTAATATAGTATTTAAATTAAAAATACTTTATAAAATATAATAATAATATAATATAAAAAAAAAATATAATTGAATAAATCTATTAAAAATATTAATTAAAAGATCTTTAAAAAAAAAATTTAATTAAAAGCTTAAAAGCTATATATAAAATAAATAAAATTATAATAATAATCTTAATAATAAAATTAATATATATTAATATTAAAATAAAAATATTATTTAGAGATTATTATAATTATTAATTTAAAGCTTTTTTTAAAAAATAATAAAAAGTATTATAATTAATAATAAAGTATTCTATATAAAACTTAAGCCTAGAGCTAAAGTAATCTTATAGGAATTTTCTGAAGAAAATTAAAAAAAGTAAATATAATTAATAATTTAAAAATCTAAATAATTAGATTTTCTAGTAATAAGAAATAAATATTATAATATTTAGCTAAAAGAACTAGGAAAAAGGGGATATAAATATATAATTTTATTAAATTAAATTAATAAAAAAAAGTTATTTACTTAAATAAATAAGCTAAAAGTAAATATTTTAATTAAAACTATTAGAGAAAATTAAAATATTATTAAAAGATTATTATAACTATTAATTATAAGTTTTTCTTAAAATATAATAAAAAGTACTTATATTAATAATTAAATATTTAATTTAAAACTTAGTTTAAGAATTTAAGTAATATTATTTAGACTTTTTAAAAGAAATTAAAAAAAAATATTATAAACAATTTTAATATTTAAGTTATTAGATTATTTAATAATAAGAGTAAGGTAAAGGAGGATATATAATATTAAATTAAATTAATAAAAGAAAGTAATTTGCTTAAATAAATAAGCTAAAAGTAAAATCTTTAATTAAAACTATTAAGAATATTATATAATATAATAATAATATAATATAAAAATATATATATAATTAAATAAATTTATTAAAAATATTAATAAAAAAATTTAAAATTTATTTTATTTTTTAATTAAAATTTATTTTAATTAATTTATAAATATTTTATTTATAAACATTTTATTTATAAATATTTTATTTATAAATAATATAAATTTATTTTTATAATATAAATTTATTTTTATAATTTAAATTTATTATTTTTTTATTAATAAATAATTTAATAATAAAATATTTATAATAAATTAAAATATTATTTATTTTAATTTAATAAAATATTAAAGAATTATTTATAATATTTTTAAATTTAAAATATATAATATAATTATAAAAATTAATTTAATATATATAATTATAATAATTCTTAATTAAATTATAAATTAATAAAAACTTTTTCAAATTTTAATAATTATTTATATTAACTTATATTTATTATATAAATATTCTTTAAAACTAAAAATAAAAATAAAAGATATATGATTTATATTATAATATTAGAATAGTTTTATAAATTATGAAAACTATATAAAATTAAATAAATTAATAATAAAAATAATATTATTAATATATTTATAAAGATATTATTAAATTAAATTCTTAAATAATTTATTAATAATAGTAAAATAATAATTTAAATAAAAAGCTAAATTATAAAAAACTAATAATAAAAAATTAATTTACTTTTAATATTATTATTAGTTAATTAAATTATTTTATTTTATTTTAATTATTTTCTTTTATTTTATAATATAAATATTATTTTTTTAATTTATTTAAAAAAAGAAAAATTCTAATATTAAAATAATAATTCTATAATTAAAAGATTTTATTTATTAAAGCCTAAAATACAATTATAATACCTAATATAAAGGTAATAGAAAATAGGATTAAAAAAATTATATAATTCTTTTATAATATGAAAAGGGGCTTTCTTTAGCTAGCTAAATAAAAAAATTAAAAGTTATTATAATTAAAAACTTTATTATAATAATTATAATACTTATAATTTTTATTATATTATTTTTAATTTTAGGATTTTATTTATAAAGCCTTTTATATTTACTAGAATTATTTATTTAAAAAATAAATAATTATTATAAAAATAAATACTTAGTAAATAATTAAAATTAATTTCTTAAGCTTTTGTTTTTATAAAAATAGCTTAATATAAATTTTTATAAAATAAGTAGATTTTTTAATTCTTTAATATAATTATATAATATTGAATTATTAATATAAAACTTATATAAAATAAAAACCTTTAATAGTTTTAATTAGAGATTTTACTTTTAGTTTATTTATTTAGGCAAATAACTTTCTTTTATTGATTTAATTTAATATAATCATATATCCTTCTTTACCTAGCTTATCTAGCTAGATATTGTAGTATTTTTCTTTATCTCTTATTATTAGATAATCTAGCAACTTAGATACTAAAACTATTTATAATATTTTCTTTTTTTAATTTTTTTAGAAAGTTTAAATAATATTATTTGGGTTCTTAAATTAAATCTTAAATTAAATATATAATTATTAATATAAATATTTTTTATTATTTTTAAAAAAAGCTTATAATTAATAATTATAGTAATTCTTTAATAATGTTTTAATTTTAATATTAATATATTTTAACTTTATAATTAATATTAATATTAAATTATATTAATTTATATTTTTTAGGATTTTAATTTTTTTTTTAAAGATAAATTAATTAATATTTTTAATATATTTATTTATTTATATTTTATATTTATTATATTATACTATAACTATATTTTATAATTTATTTTTAGTTTAAATAGTATATTAAAAGTATAAATTAAATATTATTATATTTATTATAATAAGAATAATTAAATTATTTAAATTATATAGTATATATTAAAATTAGCTATAGAAAAGATATTATTTTTATTTATTATATAGCTTATTAAGGGTTTTATTTTATATAGGCTTTATATTTATAGTTTAATATAAAAGTAATTATATTAAGGGATTAGAAAATCTATTTATTTTATGGATAATTATATTAAGTTATTTTTATATAAATAAAAACTTAAACAATTGATTTTAATATTATATTATTTTTATAATATCTAAGTAAATTAGCCTTAGATTTTATAGCTTTATATTTTTATATATTAAAATTAATTAAAATTAATTATTAATATAATTATAAAGATACGTAAAAAATATATATAAAAGAATATATAAAAAAAATATAAAACAAATATAGATTTTATAAAAATAAATATATAAAATTTAAAAAAATATTATATTTAAATTTTAGTATTTTTAATATATATTTATATATAAATATATAATAAAGTATTAATTATATTTAATTAATTTTTATATAAAAACTTTTAATATTTTATAAAAAATAAAAAATTAATTAATTATAAAGTAAAAATAAAATAAAAAGATTATATTTAAAATATTTATTTAATTTAATTTTATTATTAATAAGAATATTTATAAATAAGTATATATTATTAAGAATATATCTTAATATAATTATATTAATCTTTATTTAATATTATAAATATAATTAAGTATATTTTTATAGAATATTATATTATTATAATATACTATAAATAATAATAAATTTAATAATAAAGATTTAAAATTTAAAATATTATTTATAGATATTTAAGAATTATTTTAGATATTATATAATTATTAAAATTAATAAACTTTTTAAAGATTTAAAAACTTAAAGAATAATAATATAATTTAATTAAATATTAATTTGTTTTTTAAATATTTAAATAAATAAATCTATATTATAATATAATTTTTATTTTTATAATTAAATTAATAAATATGGATATTTAAGTATATATTATTTCTTTACTTAAAATAGCATTTTTAGAATTTTTAAAGTATATAAAGCTTTTTATTTAATTATTTTAACTAATTTTTATAAAATTTAAAAAATTAAAATAAAAAATTTAATTAATGATATTAAAAAACTTAAGAAAGATTAACTTAAGTTCTTATATTTATTTATATAATCCTCATAGTTTTAATTAAAATTTTCACTTTTAGCTTATCTATTTAAGTAAATAATTCTTTTTATTAATTTAATTTAATATTATATATCTTTTATTATTTAACTTTTATTACTAAATTATCTAGTAATTTAAATATTAAAATTACGTATAATATTTCTTTTTTTTAATCTTTTTTAAAAAGTTTAGATAATATTCCATAAGTTCTTAAATTAAGCCTTAAATTAAATATTTAATTATTAATAAAAATATTTTTTATAATATTTTAAAAATAGCTTATAATTAATAATTATAATAGCTTTTTAATAATATTTTATATTTAATATTTATATATCTTAATTCTATAATTAATATTAATTTTAGAGTATATTAATTTATATTTTCTAGAATTTCAATTTCTTTTTTTAAAAATAGCTTAATTAATACTTTTAATATATTATATTATTTATATTTTATATTTTTTATATTATATTATTACTATATATTATAAGATATTATTAATTAAAATAATATAGTAATAATATTTTATTTTTAAATTTATTTAATTATATAAATTAAATAAATTAAGTAATATATATTAAAATTAATTAATATTATTTTTATTTATTGTAAAGTATATTAAGATTTTTATTTTATATAAATTTAATATTAATAGTTTAATATAAGGGTAATTGTACTAAGGGATTAAAAAATATACTTATTTTATAAGTAATTATATTAAGCTATTTCTATAAATATAAGGTTTTAAAAGATTAACCTTAATATTTATTTATATAAGAACTTTAGGAAATAATTATACTTTTTATTCTTATTATAACTTAAAGTATTTAAAATATATTAATTAAAAATATATTATTAAAGCCTATTTTTTATTAATATAGTAAATTAAGAATATCATTATATTACTTTTTTATAATTTAATAATATATTATAAATATAATTATAAAAAAAAATTATATATATTTTATTAGTTTAAATATAAAAATAATAAGCTAATAAACTTTTAGAATATTAACAATTATAAATATTATTTTACTAATAATTTTATATATATTATTAATAAATATTTTTATTTTTTTTTAAGTTAATTCTTTTAATTTTAATTTAATAATAATAAAGAATAATTATAAAAATCTAAGAAATCTTATTATTTATAAAATAAAGACTTTTTATATTAATCTTTTTATATTTATTTTTATAATAAAAAAGTTATTTATTAAATTTATAATTACTTTATATTAAATAATTATAGTATTTTTATTAAATAAAGATTTATTAATTAATATTTTTATATATAATATTAAATATTTAGGTAAAAGTTTATTATTATTATTTCTTTTTTAGTTATTATTTTTATATATAGTTTAATTAAGAAAATAATATAATATTAAAAGGCTATTAAAAAATAAAATAAAATATAATATAAATATAATTAATTAATCTAAATTTAAGTATTATAATTTTAGTTTAATTAATCTTTAATTAATTATTATTAAATATATTTATAAAAATCTAGTTAAAGAGGAAAATAAGCTAGAATTCTAGGAAATTATAATAAATTATTTAATATTATAACTAAGAAGTCTTTTTAGCTTAATTATAAATTTAGGAAAAAAAAATAATTAATAATATAAAATAATATAAGTTTATTTTTAAAAAGATATCATTATTAATCCTGTGTTGATAGTTTGGTGCGAGGGCAATCGTACCAAGGGATTGAAGAATCTATTTGTTCCACGGGCAACCGTGTTGAGCTGTTCCTATGATTGTAGGATATTCAAAATTTGATCTCAATATCATTATTAATTATTTAAGACTTTTATATTATTTTATATAATAAAGCTATTATATTATTCCATATTTATAAAATATATTATTAAAAAGTAATAAAAAAAGATATTTATAAGATTATATAAATAAAATAAGAAATATAAATAATTAAAATTAATAATAGCCTTTTATTTTTATTTTATAAATTAAAAGTATTATTTTTATATATAAAGTATTTTTTATTTTATTAAGTTATTATAGTATATAAAAATCATTATAAAAAGGTAATAAAAATAAATTAAATATACTTATATAGCTCTATTAATAGCTAGACTATAAATATAAATATTTAAAAAAGTTTTAAAATTTAATTTTAATAAAGAAAAAGTTAATTAAATTAAATATATTAGAAATAAATTATATAGTATAATATATATAATAGGCCCTAGTATATTAAAAAAGATAATAGTATTAAAGTAAGCTAAAAGTAATAAAGCTTATATTATTTAAAGTATAAATATAAGAATATTATAATGTTTTTAAATAATATATAAAATATTATAATTAAAGTTCTTTTTTATTTTTTATTAAAATATTTAATAAAATTTATATTTTATAATATAATAATAAGTTAATATATAAAAACTTATTATAGTTTTTTATAATTTAATAATAAAAAATAAAGAAAATATTTCTATAGCTTAAGCAAAATAATTATTTTTATAAATATATTAAAATTAATATAGCTAAAAAAATACTAAGATAATTTTTAAAATAAAAGTTTTAATACTAAAATCAAATTTTTAATATCTTATAATTATAAGAATAGCTTAATATAATTATCTATAAAATAAATAGATTTCTTAATCTCTTAGTATAATTATTTTTATACTAAACTATTAATAAAGCTTATATAAAATAAAAACCTTAATAAACTTTATAATAAATAAAAATAATATCTTTATTATAGCTAACTCTAATATATACTATATAATTTATACAATCTAATTACTTTTATTATAATAAATATAATAATATCTAATCTATACTTTTAATATATTATTTAAACTAAAAATATACTATTAAACTTAATAATAATATAATTTAAAAAAAATAAACTATAATTAAATAAATTTATTAAAAATGTTAATTAAAAAATTCTTAAAAAGAATAACTTAATTAAAAGCTTAAAAGCTATATATAAAGTAAATAAAATTATAATAATAGTCTTAATTATAAAATTAAAGTATATTAATATTAAAATAAAAATATTATTTAAATATTATTATAATTATTAATTTTAAGCTTTTTTTAAAAAATAATAAAAAATATTATAGCTAATAATAAAATATTTTATATAAAGCTTAAGTTTAGAGCTTAAGTAATATTATTAGGATTTTCTAGAAAGAATTTAAAAAAATAAATATAATTAATAGTTTAAAGACCTAAATAATTAGACTTTCTAGTAATAAAAGATAAATATTATAATATTTAATTAGATAAGCTAGAAAAAGGGGAATATAGATATATAATATTAAATTAAATTAATAAAAGAAAGTTATTTGCCAAAATAAATAAGCTAGAAGTGAAATCTCTAATTAAAACTATTAGGGAAAATTTTTTATACTATATATAATTTTTTAATTTATAAAAAGCTTATAACTAATAAAATAATTTAAATTAAATATATTGTATTCTTAGCTAACTAAGAACTAAATAAAAAAAAAGATAAAATAAAGCTAATTAATATATATAGAATATTAAATAAACTTTATATTAATTAAAAATAAAAAAATAAAAATAACTTAAGAAATAATATAGAAAGTAATATAAAATATAATATAAAATATTAAAATTAATAAAGATAATAACTTTAAAGATTTTAATAATAATATTACTAATTAAATTAAAGCTATTAAAACTAATAATTATAATAATATTAAAAAACTATAATTTATTTTTAATATTATAAATAATAATATAAAACTATATTATAATTTATTTAGGTTTCTAAGATTAAAAGCTATTAAAAAGTTAATTATAAATATTTAGTAAAATAATAATTATAGTAAATATAATAGAATCCCCTATAAGCTATTATATAGTATAGTTTAGTATATTAAGCTAATTAAACTATTTAATCTTTTTAGCCTAATAGCTAGAAAGGTTATTATAGGGTAGTAATACTATACTATTTTTTATAGTAAACTAAATATAAAAATATATATTTATATTAATTATAATATTTAATTTATTAATATATTTAAGCCTTAAATATTTTCTAAAATATTTTTAATATTATTTTTTTATAATATAAATAAATTATAATTTATATAATAAAAAATAAAAAATAAAAAAAGATTATTAATAATAATATTAAATTATAAAGAAAATAAGAAAAGAAAGTAATTTTAAGTAATCATAAAATATAAAATTAATTATAATAAAATTTAAAAATATATTATATAAAATATAATTTAAAGATAATAATAATAATTATAAGTATTTATAATAATACTAATAATAATCTTAAAGTTAATTAAATAATTAATTATTATTTATTAATAATAATATATATATAAATTATAATTTATTTATATAATTAAAATATTAATATAATAAATATTCCTAATAGTTTTAATTAGAAATTTTACTTCTAGCTTATTTATTTAAATAAATAACTTTCTTTTATTAATTTAATTTAATATTATATATTTATATCCTACTTTTTTTAGCTCTTATTACTAAAAGATTTAGCTACTTAGGTCTTTAAACTATTAATTATACTTTTTTTTAATTTTCTTTAGAAAGTCCTAATAATATTATTTAAGTTTTAAACTTAAATTTTATATAAAATATTTTATTATTAATTATAATATTTTTTATTATTTTTTAAAAAAAGCCTAAAATTAGTAATTATAATAATATTTAAATGATATTTTTATTTTAATATTAATATATTTTAACTTTATAATTAAAATTATTATTATAATTTTATTTACTTTATATATAGCTTTTAAGCTCTTAATTAAGCTATTTTCTTTAAAGATTTTTTAATTAATATTTTTAATAAATTTATTTAATTATATTATATTTTTCTTATATTATATTATTATTAAATTTTATAATATATTTTTAGTTTAAATAATATATTAAAAGTATAATATTATTAATTTTATAAAACTTAAGATTTTAATTTATTAAAAACATAATTATAAAATAATAAAATTATTTTTAGATTTACTTAATAATTTAATAAAATATAAATAGCTTCTTATGTTTAATCTTATAAGCTTAATTATTTTCTTTTATTATAAAATATCTTTATTTTTTTAAATATTATATTAAAATTAATAAGAAATTTATATTTAATTATATAAGTTATTATTTTATAATAATAAAAATTAATTAGTATGGGTTTTTATATATTTATAGCTTATTTTAATTATATAATAATATTTAGCTAAATTTATTGTTTAAAATAAAATAAAAATATATTTAATAAGAAATAAAAAATTATAATAAAATTATTTAATATTTTAATAATATTTTCTTAGAAATAAATATTAGAAATATTTTATAGATAGTAAGCTTACTTATATAATTAGATATAAACTTAAGAAATAAAGATTATTTATATTCTTTTTCAATTAAATATTTATTTAATTTTTTAGACTTTTATAATATAATATATTATATTTTTAATAGATTATAAGCCTAGATATTTTCTATAATATTTAAGTTTTTATAAATTATTAAAAAATATTATTAATTATATTTAGCTTTTTAAGTAATTAAACCTTTAATACTAAATCATCTATATTTATTAGCCTTAAGCTAGAAAATACTATTCTTATTATTATTATTCTAAGAACTATATAATAATAAATAAATATATATTAGTTTCTTAGTTTCTTATTTTTTTCTTTAGTTTTCTTTAGATTTTTATTTATAGATTTAAAAAAATATAAAGACTAATAAAATACTATTATTAATAAAATTCCTATTATTAATAAGGTAATATAATATATATAGGAAAAAGCTATTATTATATTCTTAAAAAGATTTTAATATTTAAAATAATTTTATTATAGTTATAAGATTAATTAATATTTAATAAAGATTTTTAAGGAAAAATAATTACTTAATTTAATTAAATTTATTAAATTCTTTAGTAATAAAATAATATATTTATAAATACTTATAATACTTTAATATTAAATAAATAAATACCTTAATATAATTTTATTTACCTTAAATTAATTTTTACTTTTAAATTTAATTTAAATACTTATAATTATAAATAATTTATAAAAAAGTAATTAAAAATTAAAAAAATAATTATAATTAAATAAATTTTATTATAAAATATAAAATAGAATAGTAAAAGTATATAAAATTAGATTAAATTATAATATTATTTTATAATTTAAAGGAGTTATAAATTAGGCTAAATAGAATAAAAATATTATAAATATAGTTTTAGTAAAGTATATAATATAAATCCTAAATAATACTTAAAAATAATTTATAAAACTAAAAAAAAAAACTATTTTATAAAAAAATAAAATCACTTTATTTATTAAAATACTTATTAAAACTATATAAATAATAACCTTTTAGCTAAAATAAAAAATTAATATTTAAACTTTATAATTAAAAAGATTAAAAGTATTAAAAAGATATAAAATACTTATTTAATATTTTAAAGAAATAGCTAATAATATAATATAAATATTCTTAGTAATATAATTAATAATTTAATATTAAATACTTTATAATTTTATAAAAATATAAAAGAAAATATATAAATATTTACTAAAAAGCTTTATATAATTAAATATATATAATTAAATTAATAAGTTCTTAAACTAAATATATTTAAGAAAATATTAAAAGATTTATTAGAAAGTTTATAATCTAAAAAATTAAATATTCAAGTCTATATTTTAATTATTTAAAAAGGTTTATAGAATAATAAATTTAAGATATTAAAGTAAGCTTAAAACTTATATTTATAGCTAAAATAGAAAATTATTATAATTAAAAAATATAATTTATTTATTAAAAATAGCTTATTTATTATTATAAGAAAAAAGTATAATATATATTATTTAGTAAATAAATATTTAAAATAAAATTAAAATTAATAAGAAATATTAAGTATTATAAAGATTAATAAATAATAAAAAACTTTAAAAAAAATATAAAATTAATTATAAAAGAATATTTATATTTATTATATACTAAAAAATATATAAATTATTCTTTATTATTATTATAATTCTTAACTAAAAAAAATAAATAAATAAATATTAAAATAATATTTTCCTATAAAAGAATTAATATAGAAATCTATATAAAAATTAATATTATTAATTTAATAAAAAGAAAACTTAAAAAATAATTTAAAATAATTAATTTAAGATTAATATATTATTTTTTTAAAATTTTAATTATTTAAAATTAATAAAAGAAAATTATTATATTATTTTAATAATTATATTTTAAATAATTATTAAAAATATTTAATTTTATAAATATAAAATTATAATATATATTTATAAATATTTCTAGGAAATTATATTTTATAAAAAAGGATAATAAACTCTATATATATAAACTTATATAATAAAGATTATTTATATTTTCCTTAAATTAAATACTTATTTAGTTCTTTAGACTTCTATAATATAATATACTATATTTCTAATAATAAATAGTAATTATATTATCTATTTATTTTCTTTTTTTATTATCTTATTTTAATTATTATACCCCTTTTTTAATTTTATTAATATAAATAATAATATTAATAAAAATTCTTTCTTTTTTTTAGAATTTTAATAAAATAATATATTATATTACTATATTATTTTAAGTAAAAAAAAAACTTATATAGTAAATATATTATTATTAATTAATAATTTTAATGTTTTTAATATTATTTTTAATAATAATTTTAATTTTTATATAAGATTTTTATAAAAATATTTATATAAAATAATATATTTTAAATATATTATTAAAATAAAAAATAATAATATAAAAGATTAATATAATCTATATTAATTTAAGTTTATAAGAAAATTAATAAAGTATATTTTTTTTAATTATTAAAAAATTATTTATATTAAAAAATTATATTTATAAATTAATTATTAAAATAAAACTATAACTATAAAATTAAAATATAATTATAATATTTCCTTTATAATAATATAAATAAAAATCTTAATATTAATTTATAATTTTATTAATTATATAATTAAAGTAAAAAATCTTATATAAAAATAAATAATAATTATTATTAAATATTTTTATATATTTATAATTTAATTAAAAAATATACTTAAATTAAAGCCTAATAATAATAAAAATAATTATTATTATATTACTAAAGTATATAAGATTTATTAGATTTTTATAAAACTTATTAATTATATTTTTATTAAATATAAAATATTTAAAATTAAAATTATATTTTATTTTTTTAAACTTTTTATAAACTTTTTTTTAATAAATACTAAGCCTTTATTAATATTAATTACCTTTATTAATATACTTTAAAAAAGTAATTTTATTTATAAATTTTTTTTTTATAAAGTAAATCTAGGTTTTATAATACTAAGATAATTACTATATATTATATATTAATAATTATTTTTTTCTTATATTAATAATAAAAGAAAAAAAATAAGATTTAAAATAATAAAAATTATTCTTATTAATAATAATAAGCTTATTTCTTTTTATATATATATATTATATATATAAATAATATCTTTATTTATAAAATAGTAATTTAATATCTTACTCTATTTATTTTATAAAATAATTTTATATTTTAACTAATTAATAATATTAATTTAATATAAAAATAAAAATAAAGAAATTACTTACTTAGATATCTTTTATAGTAAATAATATTTAATTATTATAAAAATTAACTAAAAATATTAAAATAAATATAAAATAGGGGGCTTTTATTTTAGATAATAAGGTTATTATAATTACTATTAATAAGCATAGCTAAATAGATATAAAGAAAGCTAATATAAATAAATTTAATAATAAAAATAAAGATAATAATAATAATAATAATTTTAATAATTTTAAAAAAAAAGTTTAATAATATTATTTACTTAATTAATAGTCTTTATATTATAATAAGTATTTACTAAATTATAATAAGGTTTATAAAGCTTATAATAATAATATTAAAATTAATTTTCTAACTTCCTATTTTTATAGAAATAGCTTAATATAATTATTTATAAAATAAGTAGATTTTTTAATTTCTTAGTATAATTACCTTTATACTAAACTATTAATATTAAACTTATATAAAATAAAAACCTTAATAAGCTTTATAATAAATAAAGGTAATATTTTTCTAGTTAATTTTAATATATATTTATTTAATTTATTTAATTTATTTAATTTATTTAATTTATTTAATTTATTTAATTTATTTAATTTATTTAATTTATTTAACTATTATATTATGTTAATTAATAATATTTTATAAAATATAATAAAAAATACTTAATCTAATAATTAAATACTTAATATAAAACTTAAATTAAAAACTTAAATAAAATTTTTAATTAAAATTAAAAAAATTAAAATTATTAAAATAATTTATTTATTTAAATATATTTTAATTATTATTTTTAATATTATTTTTAATATTATTTTTAATTTTATATATAAATTTTATTTTTAATATTATTTTTAATTTTATATATAAATTTTATTCTTATTAATTATTAAATTATATTTAAATCTTAAATATATTTAATATTATAATAAGTCTTTATTTAATATTATATTAATATTTCTTATATTAATTTTATATTTTAACTATGACAGTAACTGTGATGCTATAAAATGACTAACATCCTCATCCCCCCAATAACTCATATGCGATGCAATGGTATTTATAGGATTGAAATCCAAGACGCTCCTGTGTATGACCTTATATCAGCTTGTAACCTTACCAATCGTTTCACTTCTCCCTTACTCTTGAATGCTGTAATCTACCCGACCATTGCGGTTCAGGGCCCGTACTTTGCCTTCCTCGACTTTAAGTTTTCGTACCCTGCGATCTTCCTCCTGTGCGCCGGATGCTGCACCGTCCTGGTTCACCTCACTTTTTCTTTGTTGAAATTTCGAGAAGAGTGTCTCTAGATCATCATCTATAAGAGTGGGGTTATGCTTATTCCTGTTTGTATCATCCTTCAAATTCGTGGAGTTAGCGAGTTGTTGCTTCTTTGCGTCTGCTTCATCTTCTAAACTGGACGTTCTGATCGCTCCTTCACTAGCCTCTTTGCTGGTTGAGGCAGCTGCAATTCGCTCAACTTCATCAGCATTTAGTCCTAGACTTCGATTGAGGATATTGGTTGCGATCCCAGCACTTAAGCTTGACCATAATCCGCTCACGCTCTGGCCTACCCTGGCTCCAATACCCGTCAACCCCTGTGGTGCGACGGAACCGAAAATACCCTTCTTGGTGTATGGCAGCAATTGTGGTTTTAATTTTGACATTGATGCTGAGATAAGTGGCTCCAAGCGGTAGCTGATGGGATCTGATGGATGGAATATATTGTATAATTGCTCAACCCTGGGGGAAGCAACAGAGTAAGGAAGCCCCGTGACAGGTGAAACAGGGCCATTCTCTGTTGTGAAAGCAGCTGCACGTAATGCATCATTCATCTGATCCACCCTTAGTGAATTATTGGGCATTATCTTTTGAGGCTGTGGTCGTGCAGCTATAGTTCTGAGCGGGATGTTAGTCTCACTGAACCTAGACATTGTACGAGTGTCAGATTGTCATACCTCCCTCTCAGCATCTGAAAGAGGCCAATAGGAGAGCCTAAGCAGAAAAAATTGTTTACTTCAAAGTTAAGATTGAGCCTGGATTCTTCGATAAACACTTCATGATCATATTCGGGTGGCCGGGGATGCATCGAACCCCTTGGTTCTTTAACTCGACCTTTCTGCTGACAAAGAATGTCAAACAGAATGGCGGACCCTAAAGAATGACCTAAAAGGTGGACTTTACCATTGAACTCAGGGTTTCTTTCCTTGAAGAGTTTGAAAATGTGGTTGCATTCCTTTGAAACGATCTGAGTGATTTGTTTGCGGTAGGAACTCTGATACAACAGAACATCTAAAGCCAAGTCCGATATTAGAGATCGAGCAAAAGCCACACCCTCTATTGTGATATCCTCGAGAGAAGGGTCTATTGAAATATCAGCTTTTTTATGAATCGGTACTTCGACATTTATTTCAAATCACGTACACTCATCTTCATCCTCGATGATATCTCCTAAGTCATGTTCCTTTCTTTCTCGTCGTCGAGGGAAATCTAGGAGATGCCTCCAGCAGACGGGGAGAACCTGCACCCGACTATTTCCTGGACCATCACCCAGCTCTGAATTCAGGGCCTTCAAGTCCGCCGAGTTTGTGTAGACAGACTTGATGGTTTTGCGCAGGATGTTGACATCATGAACAAAGTTGACACTCTCCATGCTATAAATACTTCAGCGTTTTATCTTGGAAAGAACGGAACGAGGCTCTTACCGAAGGCTGAGAAGCTGGCCAATACCATGGGTCACTAGAACAAGATGTTCTATTTCTCGGCCCTGGGTCTCGCCCAAAGGAGCATTGTAGTCGTCTTGTATTTCTTGTTCTTCTCGTCTTCGAATCTCTTCCTCCGTTTCAGCTCTGCTTCTTCCATCACTCTCCATCAACGATGAAAGTTGGCGCTGTAGTCTAAGTTCTCTGGGATCGTTGCTGTTTGTTCCTGAATGGCCAGCTCGTTCCTGATCATTATGGGATGCTTGAGGAATTGGAGGTGCAGACCTCCGTTTCAATAGCTTTTCCTGACCTTCATTCAAACTGGGCTCATTTTCGTTTGTCGCAGGGGTGACTTTATCATCAATCTCCTTTCCTTTGCTCGGCTCAGTAAATCCCCGAACTAGCTTCACTCCGCTCAAATAACCACCCCCTGCGAACCTCTCATACACTGAGGATGTGACCCATGAGAGGACGCTATCGGACAATAGCCAGGCAGTGTATGAGTCTTCGTAAGTAGCGATGTTGTTCATATAAGTCCCGAATAACCGGTAGCTCTGAGGTTGGGAAATAACTGGTACTGGATTTGCTGTGTTTGATGTTGTGGTGATCGGGTTGAATGTTACTGAGGAGGATGGAGCAATTGTCTTTAGATTGTCTCTGGAATCCTTTGGAGTGACTGTTTTACTTGCCCCAGACGAGCTTCGGTCTCTCACTGCAACGTTGTTTAGTCCCTGCCCAAGGCAAGATCCATTGTACTATTACCTGGACGTAACCACGGTTTTAATTTGAGGTAGCCCTTTGCGCTTGATTAGAATAGTACTATTGGTCAAGATGTTACTGACCTCTTCGAGCTGGGCAGCAAGATTTTCTTCACAAGGACGGAGGTTTGATCCATCTTGATAAAACCATGTCCCTCTTCGGACTAAACTATGTTAATAACTATATCATAATGTTCGAAATGTGTCACACCTTCGTAAATTGGACCAAGCCAATATACAGGAGCCAGCTCCCGTGCTTCAATGTCAACATCGAATAAAAAATCCTCGTTTACCGGCACATGCACCTTATCAACTGTAGACGTAATTTTTTGGGAGTGTGATTCTGTGCTTGAATCGCTTTGAAGACTTGCATCTGTCTTTCTGCTTCGGGAAGATGCTTGAGCATCGCCCCGTACTGGGGTATCAGCGGTTTCTGCCGCCTCCAGCAACTTTTGATACTCACTTTCGAGGGCTTTCGAGTCTGACACTGAAAACTTGGAAAATTTCTTGGGTTGTCCCAAAGATTGAGTGGGTTGAGCCGTTGATATATTTGATTTGGCGAGATGGGGTTTGCGCTTAGGGATCTATCGGTTGAGTTAGCAATATTCTGAGATATATAAATATAAATATATATATGTATATGTACATCTACAGCATGGAACCATTGAACTTTGAGAAGTGGACAATCCGGAGGATACGTCCTGAAACTTTGACCATATAGATGCGTAATGCTGTGGTCATCTGGGTTAGCTGAGACAGCATGCCCCGTCTGCTCTGCTTTTTTGGCCTCGGATTTTGTTCCCACGGTACGACTGCTAGCCCATGGGTTGATTGAGCTGACAGCAGAACTTAGATATGACGTTTCTGGCTTTTTATCGGTCTGCCCTGACATGGTTGAGGATGGACATGAGAGCAAGCGCTATAAGATTATACCAGTCCAGATTGAGGCTCAAGACATGCACGAGGGTAGAAGACGTGACCTCGCAATAAGCGCGGTGGCCTCAGCACATGGGCTTCCTCGTGCTATGAAGGCCTCCGTTGTTGTAGATGGAGGTGGCGCAACTTGAATGCTCAAGTTGGAATGATTAGGGCTTTTTGTGAGGTAGCTTATTGAGAGAGACGAAGCATCGGTGAGCGTGATATGCCACTTTGGGTTCGTTTACTGGGATAAATATTGGATGGACACATGTGATTATGGCCAACGCGTTATAAGCAGCTAAGACAGCGGTGACGAAACTGGCAAACTTACAGTTGTCTGAGCTAAATGTGGGTCTGATCGGCCACCAGCACTCGTCATAGTTTCAGAATGATATGCTATGAAGAAGCCTGAGGCATAAAATACAGCCGAAAGGTTGTGCTACGTAACTAATTGATTGCTATGAACAGACGGAATGGCGCTACGGTAAAAATTTCCGTTTCCAACGTTGCTCAAAGTGCGTAAGACACACTGGTCAAGGTGATGGCGTTTCATTTTCCATGCACAGAGGAGAACTGAAGCATTCTGCTTCGGCATACGGAACGGCGCAGGGGCTTCGAGATGATATTGGGTTGATTTACAATACTGATTGAGGCTACAGCACCTTTGATTTATACATGGAGATTCAGT
Source organism: Calonectria pauciramosa (assembly GCA_017140785.1). Taxonomy (NCBI): domain Eukaryota; kingdom Fungi; phylum Ascomycota; class Sordariomycetes; order Hypocreales; family Nectriaceae; genus Calonectria; species Calonectria pauciramosa. Next base: position 3,204,234 of record JAACIZ010000006.1, on the reverse strand, counting down.
GTGTTGTCAAAGTTGGGAAATTGGACTCAGATTGTATGGAATGTTTTTATTTGAGGTTTCAAATAGATAATAACCCGGCTTCAAGGATGGGAGCCCAAGTCTCGTGCATCTGCTGAGCATAGATATATGCTGTTTGCCCTTCCACATCCAGAAGATTACGGATATCGAGCTGCGTAGTTACTGGAAGACGGCTGATGCCCATTGATTCAACCGCTTGCCGAGCCGAATTCGGAAAGGCAGTAGTCGGAACTGTGGATGATAGCCACAGGAGGAACCAGACTGCTTCTTCTTGCGAATTCTCGATTGCGAGATGGAGTCCGCTTTTCATTTGTGCGAGAGGATCTTGGTATCGGATTAGGGGACCCAAGTCCTCCATTTCTTCGCTTAGGTTACGTAGCATCTCAATAATCCCGAAGACATCGCCCTCCATACACATGACATGGAGGGCTCTAGCCGGGCGTGCCTCAGGGTGCATCTCGAGATAAGCCTCTTCAGCAATGGAGGGCAGAATATTGAGGTCATCCTGGATCCCGCCCTCATTGGTGTATGTCGTTAAGATTGAAGCGCCAACAGGAATTCTCAAGGGCATGTCCGAAGAAGAGGATCCTGCTTGGCCAATACACAGTAACCTAGAACAACTGGGACATTGGAGTGACGCGACCACATCCGAAGATTGATCTAACAAGCACTGCCTGCCGACGATTCAGCAGTCGCAGCAGAAGGGTGAGGTTAGACCGAAGAATATCAAGCATACCAATGGAAATGACAACCGCATCGTAGTTCAAGATCATCAGGGACAGTCGCACAGTCGCTGGCATTGCTAAGGGTGGCCACATCCGTGTCCTCAGGATCCAGTGGGAGAACCAGTGGTTCGTCGCAGACCTTACAGAGTGACATGGTTATTTTGGAGAGTTTAAATAGCAAACTGTGCCAAGGTTCACGCTTGAACGAAGAGAAAAAAAAAGTTTTGCATTTGCTATGGCAAGTGGTGTTGGGCATCTGATTAGTGCGCCCCTCAAGTAATCATTCCACGTGAGAGCCAACGGTTCAAGGAAGCCTCGCAAGCTACGCAAGTCAGTGGGGCTTGGCGCAAAGAATTTTCTGTCGCTCATGGCGGGGACATGGACCGCCATACCCAAGGATGTTATAGCGTAGCAGCCTAAACAACAAAATGGCGATTTGGAAGAGAGGGAGTTGCAAAGTGGTATTTTAGGCGGAGGTAGGCACTAGCATAAGAAGGAAAATTGGTGGCAGCCACGCATTGATGAGCTGATTGCCCAGGGGCTGCGTACTAGGCAAGTCCTTTTTGAGCCTGAGTCTGGGGGGCGGATAGTTAGGATTTTGGTCGGGGACCCTTCAACATGGGGTCATTCTAATGCAAGGCTCTAACAATGCGAAAACGAACAAGGGGTCGGTTGAGAAGTCTTCTGGCTAAAGCCTTGGCCCAAGAACGGTGAGTGGGCGGCGCGGCAGCGCCGGCATTACATCACCGCATGCAACTTGTGTCGGCTGTCATCAGCCTCCTTAAACAGGCGCATCAAGGCCAGCTCCCCCCCGCTGCCAGAAAAGGTACCTGGCACTGCGCCCCGCCCCCGCTACGTCGACCATCTGCCTGCGCCTCACCTGTTTACCAGCTCCAACTCCTTTCCCTTAAGGTGGCCAGAGGTCGCAGGTGCCCAATTCTCTCATCGTTGTTCTCTTCTTTGTTTGCGGCCCTTCTCGCACAAACCTCTTCCTCGCACCTTATTACCCAGTAACTCCCATTCTTGCGCCAAACACTACGCTTTTCTTGTGGTGGGACCTCCGCGCATTGCTCCCCATCATGAATGTTCTGAAGCTCCAGAGGTCGGCCACTCCGGATTCCCACGAGTTGTTCCTGCTAATCCTAATGTCTATACAGGAAATTCCCTCAGTTCCAACAGAATGAGATCTTCTCTTTATCCGACGCCTTCCAGCGACTCGATGTTGACGACAAGGGTTACCTCGACGAGGCGACAACCATAAAAGCCACTCAGCAGAGCGAGAACCAACCCTATGACGTCGTTCGTCAGGCGCTGAAAGAAGTTGAGCTTGATTCATCACGGCGCGTTGAGCTTGAAGATTACGTTGGAGTATGTTGGTTTGCTGCTTTTTGTTGGATTGACTGACCCCTCCCAGCTCATTGCTAAACTTCGCGATTCCCCTCCCACCCAGCAACGCTTGCCTACTGGACCTACACCTTCGGCTAGCAGCGGTGGTATTGTCTCCCAGCGTACTGGTGGCCACGCCTCCAAGGGTAGTGTGAGTGGTAAGATTCATGTCCAAGGCTCTAACGCCAACATCACACACACTATCAACGAGGATGAGCGAACCGAGTTCACTCGCCATATCAATGCTGTTCTAGCCGGCGATCCTGACATCGGAAGTCGCCTGCCTTTCCCTACCGACACATTCGAGATGTTCGACGAGTGTAAGGATGGTCTTGTGTTGGCTAAACTTATCAATGATAGTGTTCCTGACACTATCGATGAGCGAGTCCTCAACCTACCTGGGAAGAAGACCAAGAATTTGAACGCCTTTCAAATGAGCGAAAACAACAACATTGTAATCGAGTCAGCAAAGGGAATCGGGTGTTCCGTAGTCAACATCGGCGCTGGAGACATCATTGAGGTTAGAGAGCATCTTATTCTGGGCCTCATCTGGCAAGTGATTCGTCGTGGACTTCTGGGCAAGATTGATATCAAACTTCACCCTGAGCTCTATCGCTTGCTTGAGGAAGATGAGACTCTTGAACAGTTTCTGAGACTCCCCCCTGAGCAAATCCTTCTTAGATGGTTCAACTACCATCTGAAAGCTGCCAATTGGTCTCGAAAGTATGGCGATTGTATGATTATTCTCATGACCTGTCGCTGATCTATTGTTATAGAGTAACCAACTTTTCGTCTGATGTGAAGGACGGAGAGAACTATGCTGTCTTGATGGCACAGATCGGCAGTGAATACGGATGCACCCGAGCCCCTCTTCAAACACGAGATCTTTTGGAGAGAGCTGAGGGTGTTTTGCAAGAAGCCGACAAGCTTGGATGTCGTAAATTTCTTACTCCCAAGTCTCTAGTTGCCGGAAACCCTAAGCTTAACTTGGCATTTGTTGCTAATCTTTTCAATAACCATCCCGCACTTGATCCTATCACAGAGGAGGAGAAACTCGAAGTGGAGGACTTTGATGCCGAAGGCGAACGCGAGGCAAGAGTCTTCACGCTTTGGCTTAACAGTCTTGACGTTCAGCCTGCTGTTGTATCATTCTTCGATGATCTACGTGATGGCAACGTCCTTCTCCAAGCGTATGAGAAGGTGATTCCTGGGTCTGTCAATCCTCGCCATGTCAACAAACCACCGGCACATGGAGGCGAAATGTCAAGATTTAAGGCCGTTGAGAACACTAACTATGCTATTGAATTGGGCAAGCAGAATGGCTTTTCACTGGTGGGCATCCAAGGTGCTGATATCACTGATGGCCAGAGGACATTGACGCTGGGGCTCGTCTGGCAACTTATGCGCAAGGACATTACTGTTACTCTGTCTTCCCTGGCCAAGAAGCTAGGCAAGAGAGAAATTACTGACTCCGAAATGGTGAGGTGGGCCAACGACATGTCGAGGAAGGGCGGCAGGAACTCCGCCATTCGTTCATTCAAGGACCCAGCCATTGCTTCTGGTATCTTCTTCCTTGATGTCCTCAATGGAATGAAGAGCAGTTACGTCGACTATGACCTTGTGACGCCCGGCCAGACTGATGAGGATGCCTACATGAACGCCAAACTTAGCATCAGCATTGCTCGAAAGCTTGGTGCAACAATCTGGCTTGTGCCGGAAGATATTTGCCAAGTTCGTAGCCGCCTCGTTACAACCTTTATCGGTAAGACCTCTAGTTTCGTATATACAGCACTGTGCTAATTTCTTTTGGCTAGGATCTCTCATGGCAACCTATGAGAAGATGTAAACGCGGCTCTGGTTTGTTTTGGGTGGTTGGCGCTGTCCTCAGATACCGTTATTTGGCCAAGATCAATAAAAGTCAGTTCAGTACATTTAACTGAAATCGGTGATGTAGTTAAATTTGCATGTCCCGTGATTTAAACTCCGTACATTGATACGATGGTGATCTACTTAAAGTATCAAGTAGAGGCTACAGAGTAGACTGGGCCCCGTGAAAATCCCTAGCCAGAATATGAGGTTTCCTAAAGTCTCCCGCCCTCGAAGCCACTTTGTGCGACTAAGTCTTACCAGCTACATTGATGCAGTCAGCCTTACGGTGTCCTAAAAGGGGCCTAATTTGAGAGGGAAGTGGCCTACTGGTAATTGGCACATCTGAAGAAACAATAGATAGCCTCTGAGCTTCTTGAACAAGCACCACATGACCAATTCATGGACACAAGCGGAGAGAAAGAATGTGATGAGAGTTGCGGTATGCTTGTCAACTTTCATTGATGAGATAGAGCTGTGGTAAACATGCCGAAGGAGAAAGATATGAACGGGCCGGTTCCAGTCTCGGGCAAATTGATCCCACGATACTGACTAGTTAGCCAGGAACAAAACATTCGAGTACAAACCTTACCACTATTCCACCAAGCGTCATAGAAGCTCCGATCCGCAAAAAATGTAAGCTCGGCAAGAATGTTCAATATAGTCTCCCAAATGAGATACCAAACGAGCTGATTTGGTTAACATTAGTGTAGCAAGTTAGATTTGAGTTACATACCAAATACTCCATCATGAATGGGAAAATTAGCTCGCCAAGCAACCAGGGAAAATACCCGAATCTGGCAGAAAGGGGGATTCCAGCCTCCTTTAGCTCTACTGTCTTCATCACGACGGGGTCTTTATAAAACCCATTAGCAAGTCTTGGTTTGGTGAGATAATACGCCTTCCAGTCACTTACATATGGAATATTGGGATACTTGGACCATAACAAAGAGAACACCAACCATGGCCAAAAGCTTTTCAGCAACATAGGGCCAGCTGATCGACTCGGATTGAGGATACTCTAGTTCGTACACAAGAGTTGGGAGGGGAATCCACTTGTAATGGTTGACGAAGGTAAGATTGTTGGGATACGCTCCAGAATGGTGACTGGATGTGCCACTTAGCTCATCAGCGAGAGCATCAATCTCCCATTTGATGAGTCTCTCGAATATATTGATTTGATTGTCGTCAAGAGGATGTCCGGAAGTAATTGCGCGGGATATCCTATCAACATCGCTCTCTTTTGCATTGGGAAGTTGTGAAATAGATTTTCGCCTTTGTTCGGCGGATGGGGGGCTTTCAAGGTGCTGGGTAGAGAGAGCAGAAACAAGGGGATGCGTGTGTGAAGGACTACTTGCCGGGTGCATGAAGTCGAGTTGCTTCAGCTTTTTCAGCAAGGCGGCACGTTTCTTAAACACAGTTGAAAGATGGCCGTTGTAGAAAGCATATGAGTGTTGCTTCATTAGCATCACTATACCATGAAGAACAAAGAACACTGTGTGAGTCCACGGCCAATCACGCCAGAGAGTAATTCCTACTACACCGACTATGAAAATGGTCTGCCATATCTTGGTATTGTTGTTAGCGCCATTTTATGGGGTAGCATTTGAACCTGCTCACATTTTGGAGGATCCAACCTGACCGATTCCAATCCAGATAGTTGCCAAGCACAAGGTTTTGTAGGAACCAGCTAACTCCTGTCAGGCCACACATGATGCCATCTGATAATAAAAGAACGAATACTAAGAATGAGTTAGGAGCGATGTTTTTATTGTGGAGCGATTGCTTTCACAGACCATCTCGGTGGAACATAGTTTTCATGATATCGCTTGTTCCCAGAGGGTTACCATATGCCTGCCAATTGTTCACAGATATCTTGAAGACGAAAAGAGCTACTGCTAGCCAGAATAGTGTATAGAACCCATGAAACGGGCTGTTGACTGAGGATATATTTTGGCGATCAAAGGCAGAGAACTGGCTCGTAAACACAAGGTCGGCAAATTTGCGAGGGCGACGCTTTGGCGAGGGATCTTGTGCTCTTTGTGAGCTGGCCTCCAACAGTTGTAATAGACTTTTGTCATCATCTGGAACAATATGAACACCGGAGTCGCGGCGAATAACCACAGGAGTGGGTTCTGAAGCGAAACTCTGTGGTATTGCAATAGCTGGCGAATCGGGTTGGAGGATAGGCTCAGACAAGTGGCCAGGGCGACGCCTGAGCACCTGAGGCTTGGTAAGGCCAGGGCGAACATTCTCATCATAATCCTCCTCACTAGGCGTCTCAGAACCTACTCCAGTGCCATCTATAGTCACTCCCGTGGAGAAGAGGGCATCTCCAAGTGATTTGTGCGATGGATGGTAAGTCAAAGAAGTCCCGTCGGAATTTGGTCCGCTTCGCCTCGTCTGCGGGGCATGATTTGGATCTCGGTATTGTGCCATAAGACTTTTCAAAGAAGTAATTCAGGTGGCTTTAATGGGCCAGTAAGAGGAAATAGGACATATATGGAACAAGAGTTGTAAACAAACGACAATCTTGTTTCTAATTGCTTAGGCTTAGGCGATCCTGGAGATGATTGATCGAACGTAGCCTGTGGCAAAATTTGGATAGAAATCTATAGTGGCGGTTTAACAAAATGTTTAGAAAGATGTTGGAAGGGGGAGAGTAGATTTTAGAAAGTTGGTAGCAAAGATGAGTGTCACTTTGGAGAATCTAAATCGGAGCATCTATAAGTCTAGATTGAAGCAGATGGTGTTCAAGTATATAACTGCTGCTAGTACTGCAAAAACTAATCTGTCTCGGGCCGGGCGGAACTGCAGACGTCAGAGTATGTGGTCAGCCCTAAACAACCAATCCTGCATTAGAGGCTTCATCATTATATCGCCGAGAATTCCGTACGTCTTGGCTCGAGCAAACCACCGCTGGGTCAGGTGAAAGAGGCTCAAGCCATAGACCTTGTAAGTTTGGCCGTGAAGAAGATCCGGACCAGCCGGCGCTGAAAGTAATAGCCCCAAATACCACATGCATTTCAACTGGCCCAATCACGTTATCAGTTACCAATCGCGGCATTATCTCTGCACTACATGCCTGAAATCCACTGCGCATTGCGCTAGATGACGATACTTTCCGCCTCTCGCGTTCTGTGTGCCTCGTGGCACCGTTGTCATGACCCCAGTAGAGATTCTGACGACGATGACAAGCATCACGGTGGCAATGTCGGCACCAGACCAATGAAACTGAATTATATGATCCCCTCTCTTCAAGCCGTTATGCCGCTCCTCGCTATTTTGCAACCCCCGAGAACTCCGAGAAAGACAACGGACTCTTGAAGCCGGCCTAGTCGCAAGGCCGAATGCACGGGCACACAGCCGGCCCGAAAATCAGACGTCATTTTAACCAGGTACCAGCGTATAAAGTCTTTGACAAGACATATATATACCATGGCATTAAATGTGATGTTTTACATCTTTATATTTTTTATTCTTACCTTCTTTAGTGCTGCTTCTCTCTCACCATGCTAGTGCGTTTAGATCCAATTTTTGGACGTCATCTTTCCGCACAAGTGGAAAATGCATCATCCAATTGGTGTACAACATGAATGGGGACGATAGAAGCCTAGAAACATGAATTTCACTGAGATGTGTTGCTACATATTACCCTGTCATTACAATTTTGAAAAGTTGAGAAATCTGTATTCGTCTCATTAGCTTGGGTACGGTGCTTAGCTATCCGCCAGGTACCTCCCTGGTAGATGTTGCTGAGTTAGTGGTCAGGGCGCGCCTAGCATTATGTCAGCAATCCTGCCATCCAGGCAAAACTTTCCCAGCACTTCTCGTGACCTCACACTCATCCTTGAGCTCAGCTCTTAACAGCCCACTCCAATACCATCTCTCAACCTTTTCATTTCCAGCTTTTCGGGACTGCTGCATCAGTTCTCTATTATAAACGCAGCGCACCATTATTCCAAGAACTGGTATCATGTCTCGCGGCGGAACCACCCTCTACGTGACCGGCTTCAGCCACGGCACCCGCGCTCGCGACCTCGCCTACGAGTTCGAACGGTATGTCAACCTCGTCCACGCCCTCGCCTTCATCGCCTCCCTCGCCCTCGCCCTCGCCCACGTCCTCGCCCGCGCCCACGTCAACGTCGCGTCCATGGCGACAGAACACTCGAAAATCCTCAAGCCCTTGGCTTGTCACCTCGCCGTCTTTCGTTGCCCTCGCCCGCGACCGTCCTCGTTTCGCACGCGCGCACGCCCCCCAGCTTGCCTCCCCCTCCCTCCCTTGCCTATCTTGCCGTCGAAGAGTCTTGTCGTTCGCTTCGCAGACCCTATTCGTTGGGATGGCATATATCTAGCTCTTACCAATTGGCGCGAGAGTGCGCTCATGGCATTTCCATGCTGAAAAAAGGGGGCCCCGCTGGCGATGTGTTCAACCATGTTTCGCCCTGTTCACAGACTAACGCGTTTATTTTAGCTATGGCCGTCTTGTTCGCTGCGACATTCCTGCGCCTAGGTCTACATCCAGTCGACTGTACGTGAATACATTACCACACCCAGTTTATCGCGTTTGCTCATGTGATCAATTATAGGTTTGCCTTCGTCGAATACGAGGATCGACGTGATGCCGATGACGCTTATCACGAAATGCACAACAAGCGGATTGGTCGTGATGATATTCTGAAGATTGAGGTATGATTGTGCATTACGCCCTATCTTAACACTTACAGGCTAACATAGTCATCAGTGGGCTCGTACCCCCCCCTCTGCGTCCTGGCGATTTGAATCTGGTCGCGATCGTGACCGCCGTGGAGGAGGTCGATCTCCTCGCCGTGGTCGCTCACCATCTCCCCGTCGTAGCACCCGCGACTACTCACCGCGCAAGGATGATCGCCGGGACCGCGATCGCGACTATGATCGCGACAGCCGTCGGGATCGGGATCGCTCTCGTAGCCCTGACCATCGGTGCGTTACGTTTGATAATTCATTTGAAACAGCACCATTGTATCTAACCACAAATCAATAGTGATCGAGACCGTGACTCCAAGGACGATCGTGACGACCGCGATCGACGGGAAAACGGCACTAACGGCGAAGAGCGAAAGCGTATGTGAACTTTCCTCTCCCTCGACCAGATAGTTGGTGCTAACAGAAGAACAGCCCTAGACAGCCCTCCTCCTGCTCATGATGATCTCGACGTTGCTGAGTGAACCATTGACCGCGAGGCTGGGGGCATCTCTCCGTCGTAGGCCAAAATTTTCTAGGAAAAGTTAATGCTTTCTGCCCTGGACGTGGTTGTTTCCCTCTTACTTGATATTTATAGTACCGACTTACTGGCCAGACCTGGTGTGTGTGGCCTCGTAGAATTATCCCCAGGAGTCACAAGTTTGGCCATACGGCCCTTTTCTATTTACAAGATTGATGGTATTTGATGGGGCGTGTTTCAAATGGTAGTACACATTCACGGGTAGTTTAGACAGTAAAAAAAGGAGGGACAGTGTCGCAAGGATAATGAATGATCTTGGGCGCTTTGGTCCTGTAACCAATTGTTTCATTGGCATTTCCCCCCCTTTGCCTTCTGAACCCAGCCTGCGTTATGTTCATCACTCATGTCCAGATCTGACAGTTAACTCTCCCCCGTAAAATTTTGCCAGCACTACTTCACACCAAGAACAAAATTCCAATATCCTAAAATGCTCAAAGCTGAGGCTGTGCTTTTTTCTTTCTTTTTCCTTTCTTCTCTTCAAGCGATGTAATTCGCGATCTTTGATGCTACTCAAGAAGCTTGAAAGGCAAGGCGGCTTTGATAAATTCCAAGTCATAGGCGCATAATGAAGGTGTAACCAAGTGCATTATTGAGATGACACGACGCAGTTGTCGAGATAGGCTAGAATATGCAGCCGGCGCGCAGACTTGCGTTAGTAGCCGGTACCGCAGGTAGCCTCGCTGTCCTTGTCATCACTGTAAGCAGGTACCCTCCAACCTGAACAGCCGAAACCAGCAACAGGGCTGGGCAAACTTTCAGGATTTAATCCATTGCAACTTTCGTTATCCACTTGGGTCATCTCAGCAAAACGCCGCCCCCAGATGCTCAAAACGAGAATAAAATGACACAGGCACAAAATTGACATCCTAGTCGCGTGCTCATCATCTGCCATCAATCTTTAGACCCATTCCATTTCGCCGGCTTCCAATCAACCGACTACCTGACCTTGTTGGAGGTCAGGTCCAAGCCACGACCCCACCAAGCCATCCCCGAGGCGAGGGAATACCGGGACCACACGCGCCCGAAGTCATCCGCATCGCCGGTCCACGCGCCCCATACCGCACCTTCATCGACCACCGCACCGTCTCCATGGGCCATTCGCCTCACCAGTACCTCTGCGACCTCCATTAAAGGCGAACGCTGCTGTCGACGTAGCGAATCGACTAGCTAGCTATCCGTCTCTACGCGTGCTCGTTGGCTCCGGCGCAAAGGCATCCCGGTTCTCCCCCGATGGTTGCCGACCACCCCCTACCTCCTTGTCGTCATCCCGTAACACCCTTACTCTTCTCGACACCGCGGCGGTCTTTGATACACCATTAAACAACCACCAATATCTGAAGACATCGATTCGCACAAGGCACGGGTACCAACCAGACCTCGACACCTCTGCCCCCTATCGATGAGACGAGTTCAGATCTGAAGACGGAATACGATCTTCGAGTTGGTGCAGAATAGTCTTCCGGGGCCAATTGAGCTACCGTGTTCAAACCTATAGCAGTGTTTTTTAATATGTCTGCTGTATGTCCAATCTGCGACATTTGCGCTTGCATTTCTTCTTCCCAATCCCTAATTTTTCCTCCCCATCAACCTTGGTTGAGGCATGCACTGATACCCAATAGTCAGAACCGAATATGGTCAATTCGCCGACCGTCGTCGATAGACGACTCGAGCAACTTCAAGATGCTCTCTCTCAACCTTTCATTGCCGCATTCTGTGCTGGTGGTGTTGCTGGCGCCGTGTCTCGAACAGTTGTCTCGCCTCTTGAGCGCCTGAAAATCCTCATGCAAGTCCAGAGCGTCGGACGAGATGCCTACAAGCTTTCCGTTGGGCAAGCACTCGCCAAGATGTGGAGAGAAGAGGGCTGGAGGGGGTTCATGCGCGGCAATGGCACCAACTGTATCCGCATTGTTCCATACTCGGCTGTTCAGTTCAGTAGCTACAACTTTTACAAACGGGTGTGTATAGTTACGATCATCAAGCGTAAAAAAGCGCTAACGTTGTCACAGAACTTCTTCGAAAGCTCTCCGGGCGCCGATCTCTCTCCTTTCAGTCGTCTTGTGTGTGGTGGCGTTGCAGGAATTACTTCCGTCTTTTTTACATATCCCCTCGACATTGTCCGAACCCGACTCTCTATCCAATCAGCAAGTTTCGCTGAGTTAGGCGATAGACCTGACAAGCTGCCGGGCATGTGGACCACACTAACACGAATGTACAAAACCGAAGGTGGTATCCTTGCGCTATATCGAGGCATAATACCCACTGTTGCTGGTGTCGCTCCCTATGTGAGTCTTGAGCAGATTTGGGAAATATGCATGGGAACTGACGTCGGTTTCTAGGTTGGCCTCAATTTCATGGTCTACGAGTCGGTTCGAAAGTACCTTACCTTGGAAGGAGAACAAAATCCCAGCGCCACCCGAAAGCTCCTCGCTGGCGCTGTTTCCGGTGCAGTTGCGCAAACTTGCACTTACCCCTTGTGAGTAGCCGCATAGATTTCGTGTTGAGATTGCTTGCAATGCTGATGAACATGATAGCGATGTACTCCGAAGACGATTTCAGATCAACACCATGTCAGGGATGGGCTACCGATACAAGGGAGTCACTGACGCTATTCGAGTGATAGTAGCTCAAGAAGGCATCAAAGGCCTGTACAAGGGTATCGTTCCCAACCTTCTCAAAGTTGCCCCGAGTATGGCATCGAGTTGGCTAAGTTTCGAAATGACTCGTGATTTCCTTGTCAACCTCAGGCCTGATGCCGAACCTCATTCCCTATGACGAAGATTGTTTGTGATAATAGCATTTTGGACTATTGTGTTTGAAATTCATTTAAATAGTTGTCGGCATGAAGAGAACCAATATTCGGAATATCCGGCGGATAGATTAGTATAGGTATGGCTCAACACATAGCGTAAAGAGGTGGTTAACGAGGTTATCCTCACAGAAAAGAAACAGGATTGTATCATGGAGCAATTTGATGGATAAACGGGATAACTTTGAGAATAGACGCGTAATAAGTAGACTTTTCTAACTTGGTTGCCGACGGGATGCGTGATCAATTCCAATATTGGTCGCAATAGCGCGGGCTTCTCAGATGGATATCACTATGATTCTAGAAATCAAATCACAGATATACGAAAATACGAGCTGTCATAAGCATTGTCTTCGTTGACCATCAAATGACTGGGCCCCACTTTAAACTTAGTTTGCTCAGGACTGGTAGAGATTTAGCCGGCAAGCAGCCGATAGATGTGTTTGCTTACATAATTTCCATGATGCCCTAATTGCCAGCCCTGACCGCCCTGAAAGAAATTCGCTTGCCTCTGTACCAATCCCCACCCAATCGCCTCTGGATTTTTTCGAAAAAGTGAAGTTAGCCAGGCCGTAACACCACCCAGCATCGCCAACTTTCACAGCGACAACCGCCGCCATGGGTACGTGAAGCTCTTCAACCAGCCTCTGTATGCGAGTAGAGAGAAGCTCAATGCTTCCTTCTCTGCGACCAAGGCACCATCTTGTTTTCTCAAGACAGTGTGGCCTATTTTTGAGCATGCTTGAATAAATGGCTGACGATGGCTTCACTTTACAGGTATCGATCTCGACCGCCACCACGTCAAGGGCACGCACCGCACTGCCCCCAAGAGCGACAATGTCTACCTTAAGCTCTTGGTGAAGCTTTACCGCTTCCTTGCCCGTACGTTGCCCCAGCGCGCCCGAATCTCGAACGCAGGTTAACAATGCAAAATTATAGGCCGAACCGACGCTTCCTTCAACAAGGTCGTTCTCCGACGTCTGTTCATGTCCAAGATCAACCGACCTCCCGTCTCTCTGTCCCGCATTGTGGCCAACATCAAGAAGGAGGACGAGAAGCGAACTGTCGTCATCGTCGGCACCGTCACCGATGACAACCGCCTCCTGCAGTTCCCCAAGGTGACCGTCGCTGCTCTGCGATTCACCGCCACTGCTCGTGCCCGCATTATCGCTGCTGGCGGCGAGGCCATTACCCTGGATCAGCTGGCTCTCCGTGCTCCCACTGGTAGCAACACCCTGACCCTCCGTGGCCCCAAGAACAGCCGTGAGGCTGTTAAGCACTTCGGCTTCGGTCCTCACTCCAACAAGGTACGTATTTCGCACTGCTCCCAAATGAGGTACTTCTCTAATCCTGGTGATAGAAACCCTATGTTGAGTCCAAGGGCCGTAAGTTCGAGCGTGCTCGTGGTCGCAGACGCTCGCGTGGTTTCAAGGTCTAAGCGAGTTGGTTGTAAAAATGAGTGGCCTCGGGAGGAGTTCCGGCCAGTTTATGAGGCTATTAATGCCAAACTTGGGCTTGCAAATGGGTATTGCATGGAATTGGCGTGGCTAGGTATCACAAAATTCTACAATGAAATTCTTGCGCATTGCTGCCGCCGACATTGATCGTTGTGTTAAATGTGATTATTGTAAATTGCCTTTTGCTACGACACCCAGCATTCGTATATCCATTGTACAGAATTAGCATGAGGGCTCTGAACATGCAGTGGCATTCCCTTTCCGTCGTAAAGCGACAAAATATGCTTCCTTGCTCTCCTAGACCTCTGTCAATCACCCATCTCATAGGAGATAATTAGCACTTGGTCTATTGCGTACCTTTCGTGATGATTCTGGTTTTTCTCTGAACACCTTGGCAAACAAAGACTTGAGTTTTTTTTCCAGTTGTTTGTCTTCAGAACCTTGGTAGAATTTGCATACAAAATGCCCGCCAGGCTTGAGAGTGTCGCTTGCGAAATGTAAGGCGGCATTGCACAGATCCTAACACACAGTCACCACTTGTCCTTCTTGTCAACCCCGAACGAGGCATTGCCATAACTCACCATACTGCCAGCGTGGTCGCGGAAGGTATTGCCACTCGTATTCATTAACCTATGATAGGGATTACTCAAGCTGTTCACATTGAAGCCACAGGTTTGGTCCCAGGGTGCTGACATGTCGCTCAAGACAACCTGCATACCAAGTCAGCATTCCGGAAGATAAAGTACCCATCACCTGGGTTAGATGGCAGTTGGTGTTGACGAACATCTACAAGACGGTCGGACGAAGAAACATTTGTGTCCTGTTTCGAAGCCTCGGGTGAAGAAGCAACGTGACGGTCCTTGTCATCATAATCAGGTTGATCAACCTCTTGCCCTTTGGCGTCATCTTGCTGGCTTTGATTGGGATGATGTTGCTCTGCAGCACGTGCCCAGCGCTGATGAGACTCTGTGATGAAGGTCTTCACCAAGGCCTGCACACTGGGCGAGAGGAAATCTCCTTGGAAAGTGGTAACACCCCGTGGTGGTTGGGCCGGAATAAGATCGATGCCAATCACACGCCCGTTAGGACGTGTTCTTTCTACAGCAACCTAGTGTGGGCAAATTAGCCAGACGTCAAATAACCAAAGTACACATATTTACCTGAGACCAACTACCCGGTGCGTAACCCTATGTTTTGGTTTTTATCTATGAGTCTCAAGATCTCGGGTTTAGCTTGATTGATTTGAAAAGATTGCGCTCACCAAGTCAACAATGATCTGACCGTTGGCCTTGAAAAACTTATATTTGGCATCCATCTCCAGGTCGTCAGCGACAATCCAAAGAGCAAAGGGAATCCCCTACCTCCAGCAGCTTAAATGCAGCTCGACTCTTCAATCCCTGGACTTTTGCATCTCTTGCAAACGCATCACGACCTTGCCGTTGCTTCCAACGTGATGTCGACGAGGCACTACGAGCAAGCCATAAAAATGCGTTGAGTGGGTTTCTAGACGTGCTGGGCCGATAAGCCATGCCTACAAGCCTCATCAAGTGGCCCGTTTGTTGAGGTAGCATGGTGTGAAAAGCTAGGTCTAGTGGGCAGGGTGGTTTCTGTGATTAAAGACAGGGTGGAAAACTAAGTCCAAACAAAGATGTTCGGCAAATTACCTACCTAAGCAAAATACATGAGCTTGGGCCTTTTTTTTTTTTTTTCCTTGTGGTTTGTGGTGCTTCACAAATGGATACCTCGCAACCATAAGGCAAAAGCGTCCTCTACCCATACCAACCCTTCCCACATATTTGATATAGTTCACCTAGGGGGGGAAACAGGTTTTCTAGACATTTTCAGAAACCAAGCCACCAGTCGATATAGATGCAACAGAAAGATTGCACGCCCAGTCTCAACTTCAAACATCCATGAGAGTCAGTCAACCAAAACGTAGAGCAATCAAGTTTTTGAATGAAACCAATTATTCATCTTATTGACGCCGCAACCCAAAAATCATTGAACATAAACGCCGCCTATGCAATCATGCCTCCGTATCCTAATAACCATTCCATTGTTCCCAATTATTCTCTCCTTATACCAAAAAACTTGCGCCAACTCCTCGTCTATCTCGCTTCAAGGGCGAGAATGTCTTTCCACCAAACGCATTCGACACACCTCCCAGAGGAGCCTTGAGCTTCCGGCCCACGCCAAGCTGCACCTTTGCTTGCTTTGGAATCGTCTCACCATCTTCGTCGTCAAACAGTGTCTTGTTGCCGCCACCAAGAATCTTGCGCTTCTTTTTCCGGGTGTCTGCTTCCATCACACTTGTGTTGCCTAATTTAGGTTCAGTAGCCTTCACCTTTGGTTGAAGACTGCCTTTTTGCTTTTTCGCTGCCCCATTCTCCTGCTCCGAAATCTCTGGTTCTTCTTCCACCATATCTAACTTGGCGTTGACTTGGAACTCCTTTATTCGCTTTGCTGATGTACTTGGCATGTTCTTCTTCAAAGTCGACGCGTCATCGAGGGCCTTTCGCGGTCTGCCACGGGACTTTTGAGATTTTTGCTTTGGGGGTTTCTCTGCATTCGTTCTAGCCTCCTCAACCGGCTCCTCCAAAGCTTGGGGGCTTGGGTTGAGAGATTGTGTCTCTTCTTCCTCAGCCTCACTTTCATCGTCGACTACCAATTCAGAAACCGGAGCTTGTTTGCCAGAGGGAGAGAATGCCTCAATGGAATCGTCCGAGACATTCTTGGTTTTGCTCAAGAAAGGTGTAACGGAGAAGGTAGATTTCTCTCCTACTAGAGCATACTCCGCGGCGCGTTTCTTCAGCGGTCGCTTTAGCGTAGCCTCGTCAGGGCCAGGCGTGCCAATGCTGATATCCTCCATGCTCATATCATGGATTCGGCGTTTGCGGGATGGTTGGTCCTTCATAGCGACCGCCTTCTTTGGCAAGGCATTTGCAGTCCGAGACAACTTGCGAGCCAGCTCAAGCTCACCGCGGCATTTAACAAGCTCATCTCGCGTTTCTTTCAGTTCAGTCTGAACGCTCTTAAGTTTCAGCTTCATTGTTGAAACACGTTCATCCAACTGCTCGCGTTCGCCCTCTGCCTCTCTGAGATCGCCCTCATACTTCTTCTTGGTTTTCTCCCACTCTTTCCTCTGTGACTCAATCTGTTTTTCTGCCTCTGCCAATCGATTCTTTAACTCATCATTCGCGTCAGTATCCAGTTTCTGTCGCAGACGTTCCTTGGATCGCTTCTCATTTTCAAGCTCAACCTCCAGGGTGTTGAGTTGTCGTTGTAAGTCATGTTTCTCGGCAACCACGGATTGATGATTTGCAAGTTGTGATTTCAAGTGTTCCATTTCGGGTCGGATCCGGGTCAGTTCTCGGTTGAGGGCGAATTTTTCTTGGAGGGTTTTGCTGGAATCCTCCATGGAACCATTGAGAGATTCTAGTTCCGTCTATTCGAAGTTAGCCACTGCGTCATGCTGCACAGTTTATCAATCTACCTTCAAAGCCACCAACTCGTTGTTCTGTTTCTTGAGCTTCACATCCTGAAGCTTGAGTTTTTCTCTGGATTCGCTCAACTCAGCCCGAGCATCATCCTCTTTTCGAGAAACTAGGGCGATCCGTGAGTCCCTTTGAGAGAGCTGGTCTTTCAACGCTGCGTTTTCATCTCGGAGAGACAGGAGGCGCAACTTGAGCCGGCGCGCCTCCTCATCTCGGTTGACCATGTCGATCTGATGAGTGTTCTTTTGGTGATTCATTGATAAATCGCTTATTCGAGCCATGCGCTGTGATAGACGAAGTCAGCACGATCCCAGCCTGCGTTCTGTCGAATGTCGGCAGCATTACCTCGGCCTTCTTTGCGCCCATGTTGACGCGTGTTGCCAGTGAGATGAGTGGGAACAAACTATAAAATACAGTGAGAAACGGGAATTGAAGGTTGCTGTAAGGCTGGTAAATTATGTCTGCACCGGTTGCGGGGTTGTGAATGTTGGCGCACGAGGGATTGAGGTGGGATAGATGACCTCCAATAACCCCAGAGAGACGGTGTTTTGGGTTTAAGTAAACATGATGCCAAAATAGGTTAGCTCGGCCCTGGCTTGTTCGTATTTATCACGTGACTCTGACCTCGAACAAATGACGACAGGCTAGCTGACTAAGGCAATACAGCAGTGTCGTACGCAAGTTCAGAGGCCACCTCAGCTTTCCTGAGCTCCACTAGACTTCCCTAGCTAGCGGCCACCTCGACACATCTATTCTAGGCCAATTGGCCAACTTGTTCAACATTCATTGTCCTAATCCAAAGGTCGCGCCTCTTCACGATGCGGTTCTTCTCGTCGCTCATTTCCATCTTCCTGCTAGCCACGAGCGCAGTGGCTGCCAAGAAGTCAACTGCTGAACGATTTACCGAATTTCACACCAAAGCTCAAAGCTCGTCGCCCTTGAAGCTCAACGATGGCTCTTACAAGTCTCTGACTGCGACCCCAAGGGATTATAGCGTCGCCGTTTTGTTAACCGCTTTGGATTCGAGGTTCGGATGCCAGCTGTGCCGAGAATTCCAACCAGAATGGGATCTCCTCAGCAAGAGCTGGCCCAAGGGTGACAAGTCTGGAGAATCTCGGATGCTCTTTGGAACATTGGATTTCTCTGATGGCCGGGATATCTTCATGTCTGTAAGTTATATCACAATACAAATACTATCCTGGATACGCGAGAACCACGCTGCTAACATTCAATAGCTTGGCCTCCAAACCGCCCCGGTTCTCCTACTCTTCCAGCCCACACAGGGTCCTCACGCTGTCGAGTCGCAAGAGCCACTCCGTTATGACTTCACAAGCGGGTGAGTAATTGCAGAATCACATCGCCTCGCATCAAATATTCTAACATGAACAGTCCGCCTACTGCTGAACAGGTCCACTCCTGGGTCACTCGTCACCTCCCCGATCGACCCCATCCGCCCGTCAAGCGACCGATCAACTGGATGCGATGGATTACCTCAATTACCATCATCCTTGGTGTAGGCACTGCCTTGGTGACTACCTCGCGTTTCATTCTCCCCGTTATCCAAAACCGCAACATCTGGGCATCCATCAGCCTTATCTCAATTCTCCTCTTCACGAGCGGACACATGTTCAATCACATCCGCAAGGTACCGTACGTCGCTGGTGACGGGCATGGGGGAGTGAAATATGTCGCCCCTGGATTCCAAAACCAATTCGGTTTGGAGACGCAGATTGTAGCGGCTCTTTGTAAGGCGATGTCTCTCAATATTTCTTGCGGTTCAAGACTAATTTTACTTCAGATGGTGTCCTGTCATTCTGCGCCATCTCGCTGGCCATCAAAGTTCCAAGGATCGCCGACTCAAAGACGCAACAAGTCGCCGTGATTGCCTGGGGAGGTGTCCTGTTTCTTGTGTACAGCTTCCTTCTGAGCGTGTTCCGTGTCAAGAATGGTGGCTACCCATTTTCCTTGCCGCCTTTCATGTAATTCAGGAGCAAAAAGGTGTCAAGGATTTCAGGCATTGGCGATAAATCGAGGATCGATGTCTAGCTCCAGTTAACATCGAGAGATCGCGTTGCCATTCCAGGCATTGCATCAATTGGAATCATGGTGGTAAACAAGCGCAAACCGTGGAACATCCGTAGCCAGGCGGGCTTCAAAATACGTGTACAATATAGACTTTTCTTAAGAGTCGCGAAAAGCTAGGCCAAATATCAGATTGTCCGACAGCCTATTCCACTGACATGGCACTTGAGATGTGTACGCCCAGTCGCCGAAAACAGTGCGGTTGCGGGATGCACACATTGTGAGTAGGTAAACGAGCGCCAAGCGAGCATATCAAGATTCTACGACAGGTGACCAAGACAAGTTGAACTTGAACATATCATGCAAATAGTTCCAAATCAAAGGCAAGACTCGAATACCTGCCCCCATTGCAAGTACTAGTGACAGTGAAGACGATAATCACTCATCAAAACATCAAGCGCTTAAAGCAGAATTCGGTCACAGAGGAGATCACTAATTTAAACTCGAGTTCTTTATTGGAGAACAAAAGGATGATGCCCGGTGCCTTTAGGGGCTGCCTTAGCCAGCAAATGCGTCATGCCCTCGTTAGGTTTAAGTCCGCCCCCCTTCCTTTGCATCAATAAAGACCAAACGAGGAAGCCAACCATTTGACGCCCCACCAATGATCTACCTTCTTCCGCTCGCCTCCATTCCCGTCACCACT
This sequence comes from Calonectria pauciramosa, assembly GCA_017140785.1. NCBI lineage: Eukaryota > Fungi > Ascomycota > Sordariomycetes > Hypocreales > Nectriaceae > Calonectria > Calonectria pauciramosa. The sequence continues at coordinate 3,184,494 of JAACIZ010000006.1, read as the reverse complement.
ACCTTTTTTTAGGAGAGAGCGCTTATGCCCTGGACATAACACCCCAGGCACGGATGATGTTGTCAGTGTAACCGGCGAAAAGAGTCTGGCCATCAGCGGACCAGGCCAAGCTGACACAGTAGGGCTCCTGGCTCTTCTTGCCAACGGAGGCAAACTCGGGCTTGAGCTCATCAACCTTGCTCTTCTTCTCAAGGTCAAAGATGATGATGCTGCTGGTGGTAGCAGCGCAGAGCCAGTATCGGTTGGGGGAGAAGACAAGAGCGTGGATCTCATCGTTGGCGTTGAGGGAGTAGAGGTGCTTCGACTCGTTGAGATCCCAGAGCATGGTAGTACCGTCCTTGCCACCAGAGGCACAGAGGGAGCCGTCGGGGGAGATGGTGACGGTGTTGATGTAACCAGTGTGACCAATGTGGTCAGTCTGGAGCTTGCAGGTCGAGAGCTCCCAAACCTATTGTTTCCAGTTAGCCCAAGCCCTCTCGAATCATATCTCGATAAAAGCTGAAGGGGAAGGGTTCAAGTCAGGGCAAAGGTGATTATTAGTCTCATGGCCTGTTTGACAGGCTCTGAAGTAGCAAATACTTTGGTTTTGCAAACATCATACCAGACCGGAAGCGGGCAAGTTGGCTAAAACTGGCTCCATTTTGTTTCGTACGTACCTTGACGAGCTTGTCCCAGCCGCTGGAAACAATGACGGGGTTCTGCGGGTTGGGGCTGAATCGGACGCAAGAGGCCCACTCGGTGTGGCCCTTCTCGGTGATGGTGTACTTGCAGTCACCAAGAGTGTTCCACAGCTTGATGGATCGATCGCGAGATCCAGAGACGATCTGTCGGTTGTCGGCCGAGAAGGAGACGGAGAGGACGTCGTTGGTGTGGCCGACGAATCGTCGGGTGGTGGTACCAGTGGCAAGCTCCCAGAGACGGAGGGTCTTGTCCCAAGAGGCGGACAGAGCGTAAGCGCCGTCAGAAGAGATGACCTATTTCAAGAAAGAAATCCATCAGCGCTTGCCCACCAAGATTGCATTCCACGCTCGAGGCATGGAGGAAAACGTACACAGTCGGAAACGATGTGAGAGTGGCCATGGAGCGATCGCTTGGGGTAGCCGTACTGGCTTTCATCGCGAGTGAGGTTCCAGATGATCAGAGTCTTGTCTCGGCTGCCAGAGAGGAGCATGTTGGGGCTGGAGCAAAGTTGTCAGTTTCTCATATCATGAAGGCCCCAGAAAACGAGGCACAAGCACAACGGTAATTGACATACTTCTCCATCGAGGTGGCCAAGCTGGTGACCCAGCCATTCTAAGAATATTCGTCAGTGGTCGCGCTATGAAATAAAGACATAATACAAGAAACAAGGGACTGCGAGCATGTCGTCGACGAGCATACTCACGCCCATGCAAATGATGGCGGGATAGAGATAGGAATCAACGTACGTGGCCCTCGAGAGTGCCCTTGAGGATCAATTGTTCGGCCATTGCAACGGTGACGAGGTGATGCAGAGGATCGAGGTGCGTGAGGAAGGAAAAATTTCAGAATCGAGGGCTGCTCTGCAAAACCTAGGCCCGGTCGGATCTTGGATGCTTCGCCGACAGAAATTCTGATTTTTTGTGTGGGTTAGAATTAGGGCCGCACGTCCGGGCTCCGCTTAATACGTACCAGTTGTTCCGGGCCCCCGATATCCACCTCAGCCTCGCGCGGGGCAGCCACATGTCGTTCTCCAAAAAACGGGTCCCCCGATCGAAACGGCCAACGCGTTCAGCCTCGTGATGGTCATGATATCGTCATCATTGTCGCGGCCAAAATGAGCGACTACTATCAATCACTTGGTATATGAAACTCGGCCAAATCAAGCAGCAGAATTATTATTTGTTGTTGCTGTCTCTCTTCCTTCCGTCATTATACGAAGATTCAATTAATATCGCCTTCAAACGGGCCGACATAATAAGTTGACATGCCATCCAAACTCCATTCGCCATATATCTAATTACCAGCGGCTTATTCTAATGGGTATCATGCAATTTCGTGACCTCAACGATATGTAGTTCCTGGGCATATAGAAACATAAATGTGCCCCTGGACGATGATGTAGCCAAATACCACATAATGCCAACGTGAGTCTTAGTTGCTCTTGAAATGGTCAATGGTCCACGCCTTGAATCGTTGGTCAACTTCACAATGGGTGAAGCTTTCATCGCGGCTTATTGCCGGCCAGTGCTGATCTCTTACCAAACCGGGGAACTTCCTTGCGAGAGAAAAGAATATCACCATTGACAATCATACTGTGGTCTGCAATCTCCCCTTGATCAGTATGCTCACCTCGTCCCTCAGCTCCCATAAAACGTTTCATAGTTGATTCCCAAAGCCGGAAACGCTCCTTGCCCTGAGTATCGCGCTCAACCAGCAGTTTGACTTCTTTCTGCTTGCGCATTTTAGATGCTCGGACCAACCTTCTGAGAGCATCTTCACCCTGCTGAGCAGTCCTTGCAGCCTCTTCACGGATCTTCTTAGAATCTCGTACATTTACGTCTTCTTGTGGTGTGAATTTGTACGTATGTTTGCTTGGGAAATCAGGGAAGCATGTTGGAATGTATTCCTTCTCGTCTTTGTCAGGCTGCCCGCTGAGTTCCTCGCCCAAAAGCGGCAATGTCGTGTATGCATCTTCATCTTCAATTTGGGCATCCACATATTTGGGTGGAAGTTGCTCGCTAGGGATGGGATGCTTCAGGTGTGGTTTTAATGATGAAGGGCGGACGTTGTGTCGGCACAGCATGTGCTCGAAATCTGGAGGAATGGGATATTCTCGACGAGCAGCAAGAGCAATCGTTTTCGCTTCGGCGATCATGGATTCGATGTCTGGAGAAATATACGTGGTCAGTTACTTTTAATTTGACGCGAATGATATAGCTAGCTCACAGCTTTCTACCATTCCCGTGAAGCTCTCCAAGGCTTCGGGGCTTGCCGAATCAAACCCGTCATGCTTCAGCACCATGGCAATTGATCGCTGGATACCAGATCGGGCCTGAGAGTGTTGCGTTGGCGCAACCGATTCGATTGCTTTCGAATCATTCTCGAGTTTCTCAAGCGCATCGATGGCATCATGGCCTACTTTCGTACGCTTTGGTGATGGTTCGCCTCCATCCACAGGAGAAAGACTTCGCTTCGGCGTCATGGCAATGTCTTTGAATACGGTTCTTATCTGGCAGGTGTGTCGGTTTTTCGTTCGAAAGCTTGTCGCATTGAATATATCGGGTTATCTTTCCAAGGTGGTGTTGGCTGACGAAGGATGTTAAAGCTCAGGCGCGTTTCGCCTTTAATGCGCTGGGAGAACTTCGGCTAAGGGGGCTGGCTATCAACACCTCACAGCAACCCACTCTCACCAAATGTGCCAATTATTCAATCGCGAACTGATACCACCATACCATATTTCAAATGAATGACAGCAGATGTAAAATCCGATGCAACATACGATGCCGTTTTACTCAGTTTGCATGCTGATCAGTCGGTTTTATCGTTGAAGAAACCGCGTCGGAATCACCTGGTCTGCTCCCTAAAGGTGTAAGGTCAACCTAGCTTAAAAAGAAAGCTAAAGTGAGTGAGGCCTAAAACAAAAGATGAAGAAAAATCAGCGCCTCAGCTTCCGTCTTGTCGCCCCGTATGTTATTTGATGGCCGAAACACCAACATGTAAGTTTCTTAATTCATGACGCCTGAGAGCGCTACAACTACGATGACTTTCATATACAGCACGGGCATGGTACCAACTGGTCGCATTCAGCTCTTGGCTAACTGTGTTGTTTATATTTCCTTCCATTTTTTGGTTTCTTTTTTTTTTGGGGGGGGGGGGGGGGGGGGGTTGACATGAAGACCCCAAAGGACCATTTCGCGCTTAAAGGTTGGCTGCAACCATTACTGCTATTCTGTTGCAGTGAGGATGGATACAGGGTAAGTACACGTGCGTGTAGCCACCATCTCTCGTCAGACGGGTAGAACCCAACGGTTGGCCAAATGACCAATCTTAGGAACCTCGGTGTGGAGGAATGATTCAACCGAGTCTAGACCGAATGATCGGCAATGCGACAGGGGAACAGGTTCACCACCCACCACTTGTGTAGGCTTTCGTTTCTGGTATAGGTGATTTGGATCGGAGCAGGGCGACATCATGGGCCTTACCTTAGACCATCCTTGAATATTATCCAACCTACGATGCTACAAGAGCAGGTGACTAGGTTGGGAAGTGTGCACGATACGCTGACCCTGTCAGAGTTTGGAAAATGGCACTACAGTCCTGGGCTGGGAACCTGGCACTGAGACGGACGGACCAAATACTAAGGTATCTTCTTTATTGGTTGGGACTTGCAGCGCAGAGCAACGCCAACCCTGGCCAAAACTGCGGCCCAAGTTCGAACTACCGAAATTGAACAACATGAGGGGACTAGGCTATTCTGGCACAATGCCATGTTGGACTGTGTATAGAGAATTGCTGGCACTGGGAATTCGACGGGGAACAAGCTCCGGAATTCCGCCGGCTACGAAGCCGCAAGCGAATAGGTGCTGATTCCCTCCCGCCCACACCGATGAACCCTGTTTTGGCGGTGCCCTGGCGGGTTAACCCCAGAGTCGACAGTAAACTGTAATTATCGACTTTCTGCGAAATGGCCTCTAGCTCCGTAGGTGCCAGTGTGATAGGAAATCAACGGGTCCACTGTCGCTCATCTTCAGCCAACCACCCGTCTCGTTTCCTGCAGCTTGCCGCCGGCGAGGACGGCGATGAGCATCTCAACGGCCACTGGTGGTGCCTTGGTGGCTTCTTTGCTGCGCGCGTGCGTGCCTGCTTGCTGCTTGATTGCGTGCGTGCCTGAAAGTGCACCTGCTCATCGGATGGCATACAAACCCTGACTATGGCAGTACAGGGCTACGGTATTGATGTAAATTTAGCCCTCATCTCCCCACTGCTGAACCGACTCCGAATATTTGGTCAACCAAAGCCACCCTCGCCCTGAAGCCCCCGTCGATGCTAGCCTTTCGCTTCTCTTAATTCCCACATTCTCGCTTCCATGCTCTTTTCTCCCCGCTCCCTAGCCCCCTGACCCCACTGTCTTCGTACCTATTATAATAATTATTCTCCTTCTTTACGCCCCAGGTGATTCCTCGACAGAAAGCCACTTGCCAACACTGGAGTTACCGTGCCGCGCCAGGCTTTATTCGTTTTCGCATCAAATCCACGGGGTTGGTTACGCGGCTGGGCTCCCTGTCTGCCTACCCTGCACGCACACTCACTGCAGATTTTGATTTGCATCACAATGCATTTTTGCTCAACCGGAATTGTTCATGCACATGCCTAAGAGTCTCTGGTGACCAACTTATCAGCCATCTTTGGCCTCTCGATATACGATCTGGAATGACGGCATAACCGCTCAATACTTCTCGCTTGCACCCTCTCTTTGTTTTCATCATTATGTTTCCCTTTGACCATGCCGCTCTTCCTCAACTCACCACTCGCAAGGCCCTTATAGGCGTTGATTTCCAAAATGATTTCATTGCACAAGATGGTGCGCTTCCTGTGCAGGAGCCAAGCGGGTTTGTTGACCGTACCGTCAAGTTGGCAAAGGCCTTTAGAGAGGTCGGCGATGTCGTCTGGGTCCAATCAAAATATGATAAACCTCGACCGGTGGATGGTGAACAGATTATCGCTACTGACAACGCTCCTTCAAAGGCTCGACCGTCATCCCGTATTAGGCTCCCAGTCGACATCGATGAAGAGGATGGACCACCAGACCCAGAGGCATTTCTTAGCCACCAGGAACCCGAGTGTGCCAGACCGAATACGACAGGTTGCGACATTGCGGTGGCTATTGAGGAAGCATCTCAAAAAGCGGACCTAAAACTCACCAAATCGAATTACTCGGCATTTCAATCAACTCAATTATTGAGAATCTTGCGTGCTAAGATGGTCATGGAAGTTTTTATTTGCGGTTCCCTCATGAATGTAGGAGTTTATGCAACTGCACTTGACGCGGCGGGGCATGGTATGTCGATAACGGTTGTCCACGATTGTTCTGGCTACCGCAGTGACGCCAGACAGGCCAGAGCGATCAATAATTTGATTGAAATCACTGGATGTGAGATAGCGTCGTTTGAGGAAGTCATGGAAACCATTGGATCCAAATCACAGCCTCAGCCTCAGCTTCAGTCTCCGCCTAAGATCAAGGCCCAGTCTAGCGCTGGGTCAAAGGGAAAACATTCACCGAAACGGCTGGAATCTACAGGAAGGGAAAGCGCAGAAGCCGAAGGGCGTAAGAGTGCGACGCCTGAAATTGTTAAAGATATGATAGGCCTTCGACTGGCTTCGGATTCGCCTAGCCCCGCTAAGCGGACTCAGCCCCAAGGAAAGGCGCCCTCGACAAGCCCAGCTGAACGCCTTGAGTCAATCGCCGGACAGCCATCGAAGGCTGAGGAAGCCAATGGCATCAAATCATCCACCGAGGAACCGACACGTAGTACAGATACTGAAAGCTCTGTCATGAATAAAGATGAGGAAGCTCCCCCATCACTCAAGGGTTGTGAGAATCACCAAGGCCGAAGCGAAGACGAGTCTACAACGGAGTCAACAGCAAATCCCACGCCAGAGTCACCACCTACAGAGAAGCTAGCTATGGACAACAAAAAGGCCGAATCGAGAGCTGACGACGGCTCGTCTTTGCAAAAGGGCCTGTGTGAGGGTGATACAGATATCATTGAGAACGTGTTGCCAGCCTCTATGACCGAAGGTATCTTCGAGAAGTTGCGTGAGGAGGTCCAATGGCAGCGTATGTCGCACCAGGGCGGCGAAGTCCCCCGACTTGTTGCCGTTCAGGGCCAGGTCGCTGAAGACGGCAGCATTCCAATCTATCGCCACCCAAGCGACGAGTCTCCTCCATTGCTTCCATTTTCCCCAACCGTGCTGGCTATCAAGGCCGAGACCGAAAAGCATCTTGGACACCCGTTGAACCACGTCCTCATACAATTTTACCGCGACGGTAGCGATTATATTTCAGAACATAGTGACAAGACCCTTGATATTGTCCAGGGTTCATACATCGCCAATGTCAGCTTGGGAGCCGAACGCACGATGGTGTTTAGGACTAAGAGGATTGATAAGGACCCCTCAAGGACTAAGCCTGTCTCAGTCGAATCGAAAAGACAGATACAGCGTGCTAAGCTGCCACATAATTCTCTATGCCGACTTGGCTTGAAGAGTAATATGAAATGGCTGCACGCTATTCGCCAGGACAAACGAGCCGAGAGGGAAAAATCAACGGCCGAGCTGGCATATAATGGCGGCCGCATCTCTCTGACTTTCCGTCAGATAGGAACCTTTCTGAACCGAGAAGAGACTCTAATATGGGGCCAAGGAGCCACTGGAAAGACTCAAGAAGCGGCTTCTGCTGTCACCAATGGTCAGACTCCCGAAGCCGTCGAGATGCTGAAGGCTTTTGGAACGGAGAACCACGCGGCCGAATTCGACTGGAACGCGCATTATGGTAAAGGGTTTGATGTTTTGCATATGAGCAATGCACCCAGATTCTTTTCCTCCTCAGACGCCGTCGTAAATGGCCGTATTGTCATGATGTTGTCCGAGTTTGGTGTCCACTACGCAAAAGGAAGCATCACTGCAGCCGGTTCTTCCAAATCCAACCCATCTGCGTCTGCTCTCCTCACCCAACCTGACCGCTTTTCTGTCAAGTTTGTTGACAAGGATACGTCAACCATCCAAGGCGATATTGCGATTATGATGTACCTGGATGTTCGCTACGGTGCCGGCAAGCCTGGTGCGACGCCCCGAACCCCATCTCAGTTGGCTGTCCAATTTACGCGCTTCCAACAAGCGATTGGATTACTTGACAAGTGGCATCATATTCCTACTGATGATGATACCGGGAAGCGAGACTTGAAGTCCCTGGCACATGAGTTTTCTGTCTGGGGTGGTTATGCCACAGAGGCCGGACATCCTTTTATCGCTGGCTCGGAGCTGTCGCTGCCCGACTTTGCTGTTTGGCCAGTTCTTCACGCAATTATTGAAGAGGCCGGGCCTGGCGCTCTAGATGACTATAAAAGCCTGAAGAAGTACTACCAGGCAATAGAAGAGAGGCCAAGTGCAATGAAGCTGACGGGTAAGGACACACAAGCTTGACTGCTTGCTCGTAGTGTTTAGATTTCTACATGTCAGTGGCAACTTCTTGGAGCGTTTATTCTATTAGTATGTTTTGAAGTAGATACCTTGTAGCTAGCTGTATGATATACTAAAACTAGATTTTTCTTTATCTTTCCCCCTTTTTTCTCCCTTTGTTTTAAATGCATTTTTTTCTGATTTAATATTGATGCTCTATCGTGGTATTTGATCAAACTTATATATACAACTGCACGCGTTGCGATTAATGCATATGAGTGATTGGCAAGTAAGTATTGCTGTTTCGTCGTGCATGGGTTTTGTATCATTGTGACAAAGAAGTTAGCCGTGTGCAATACCCATCGCTTTGCTTGCTTTGGGCGATGGGTTGATTGTAAAATAGAGAACTTGTCTTGCGGAACTCGTGTTATGCTTTGGCCAAATGAAATTGAGAGACGATTTTGCGCCTCATAGAGAAGAGTCCCAAGGCAGGGGGTACGTGCCGACCCAATCTTCAACTTCACTCCTCAGCTGCACAATTTCGGGATCCGTTTCGCCGTTACCAAGGTGCTCTAAGAACAATCTAAGACGACCCGGGTTCTTCTCACCCTTTTCTTCTGCCACCTTACGAGCTGCTTTGTCGATCCGGCTGGCAATTGTTACGGCTCGGTCCACAACGTCGGCAACCCTGACGAAGTCATTCTCGTTAAAGCCACGTGTAGTCATTGCGGGTGTTCCCATGCGAAGACCGCCTGGTACAAGGGCAGACCGATCACCGGGGACTGTGTTTTTGTTGGCGGCTACGCCAACAAGTTCTAGAACACGTTCCACTCGCCCTCCATCAATGCCTTGTGGTTTAAGATCTGCCAGAACTAGATGGTTATCAGTGCCACCACTGACTAGCTGATACCCGAGTCCACCCTTCCCCTTCGGCTCGCTCAACCTTTTTGCGAACGCTTTAGAGTTTGCCAGGACCTGTGACTGGTAGGCATGAAATTCGGGAGATTGAGCCTGCTTCAGGGCGACGGCGAGGGCTGTGATGGTGTGATTGTGAGGGCCGCCTTGGTGCCCAGGAAAGACTGCGTTATTAATGGGACCTTCGAGGTCGTAAAGATCATCTTCCTTAGTTTTGGAGTTCTGCCTCCTGACGCCTTTGCGGTAAAAAATCATGGCTCCCCGGGGACCTCGTAAGCTCTTGTGACTGGTGGTTGTAACAATATCGGCAAATGCAAAAGGACCAGGAAGAACTTTGGCGGCCACCATTCCAGAGATGTGGGCAATATCAGCCAGGAGGTAGGCATTGACCTTGTCGCAAATTTCTCGCATTCGTTGATAGTCTATGAGGCGGCTGTAAGCGCTGGCACCAGCAACAATGATTTTTGGTCTGTAAACGGAAGCTAGCTCCTCAAGCTTATTATAATCGATATAGCCTGTCGTTTCGTCTAGGCGATAGGGGAACGTCTCGAAATACTTGGAAACGGCAGAAATCTTTTTGGTTGGAGTTTGGTATCCATGTGATAGGTGGCCGCCATGAGACAGGTCAAGACCCATCAGCCGATCGTGCGTATTCAATAGTGCAGAGTAGACGTACAAGTTCGCCGGGGCGCCGGAGAGTGCTACAAATTGTATATTAGCAGCGTATTGAATGGTTGTGGGGGATTAAAGGCCAACCTTGCACATTTACGCCCCAAGCCTTGGGGTCTAGACTGAATGCCTCGAGTGCGCGTTGTTGACACAGACGCTCAGCTTGGTCGATAAACTCATTTCCGCCGTAGTATCGTGCACCAGGGTAGCCTTCCGAGTACTTGTCTTAAGAAATACCAACGGTCAGGTTGTTCCGAAATTCCTCACATAGCAAAAGAAAGTGAACTCACTCTGCATTACACTTCCAAGCGCATCAAGCACAGCTTGAGATGCAAAATTCTCTGAAGGTATCAAATTGATAAAATGTTTTTGGCGCTTCTTCTCCTGTAGAAAAGGTTAGGGTATTGCTCGGCGATTGTGAAAATCCAGGGGGTTCAAACGAGCCTTTTCGATAATGTCGAAGACGGCGGGGTCGGCCGTACCAAGGTGGTCTGAGAGTAGCTGCCGATGAAGGGCGAAGTCAGAACAGTGGTTGATAGGAAGAAGAATGCACTCGAGCCAATTGAAATCGAACGAACCTGCTGTTGGCCATCTAGGCTTAACGAAGAGGCAGCTCGGGTGTGCACGGTGGTGATGACAGTGGGCTTCGAAATGTTGCGCAGGACACGCGAGGTGCTTCGCATGCTGGCGAGAGACATGGTGTGGTGTGGAGGGGACAGAGCACAAGAGACGGAACAGCAGCTTGGAACGTAGCGTTAAGAAAATTTAACTGGGAAAATAAGGGATATCACGGAGGAAGTAAGTGGTAGCAACAGAGCAAAGGCCGCGGCAGTCGTCACTGTCGGCGCTCAGGACGTCATTGATACAGTCGAGATGGCTAGTGGAGGAGGAGGAGATGGTTGGTGGCAGAGGAGCTCGACTGATGACCTTCCAATTGGTCGGACTTGTGGGCGCTTAACGGCCTGTGGGGGACCTGGAAGCCCACTAAAACCTAGTACACTTTGCCTAAATGGAATGCTTGCACTAATTAATAGGCAGTGTGCTTGGAGATCCCAGGGTTCTCAGATCATCCCAGAAGCATCTTGCGCCACAGCCCTGTGGCGGTGACACCCCTCCTCGCACAAGGTTTAAAAGCATGCCATTGCCTAACCATTGTTGATTTCCCTTCTTTTCCCTTTTCCTTATCAACTAAATTTGGGCGTGATGAGACCGCTAAGTTCAGCCTACTGCTTCATCTGCTTCGGCGGGAGCCTGCTGAAATGCCCTGGCACAACCTCACCACTAATTGAGGGGCAATTTGAAGAAAACTGATCCAAGTCTAGTTGATCATTTCACTGCGAACTTGTCTTTGTGTTGGTTGCATTTATCCACTTCGTTATAAAGTAGCCACTAGTTAGCTCTTCTTCCCTTCTGTTTTAACGCACCTTCCACTTACTCCACCCATTTTCAGTGGAGCAGCACTTGGTTTTTTTCTTTTCGTGTTGAAGCTCTGTAATCGTGAACCCGCTCCAACTGGGGAGTCTGTGTAGGGTTATCCATGGCTCTCTGGCGATACTAAGCTAATAGATAGTGTATTCTCATTGTCAAGTTGGATTGAGTGCTGGGCACGGACATTTTACCGAGACGCCTAAGGATCTAGGGAAGCCACAAATCTGAAATGTGTGCGAGGATTTACATAGAATTTTCAAGGCTCTTGTCTGCGGTCCGGTCCTTTGCAGCCAACACGATGACCGTCGCTGAAAGGTGAATCACATGGAACAGGATGGGGAAAAATTTGGGTCATTAACTCTTATCCCTTTTTGTCGTATTGGCACACACACTGGGATTTGCATTTGGGAAAATAAACCCAGCATCCGAGCATCATCGATTCCATTTTTCAATGCTACATGCCAGAACCCCCGCCGGAACGACTGTAGAAACCAGAAGGGCGTAAAAAAAGACCCAACCCGTAGACTCCGAATGCAGCCTCCTCTCAAGACCGAAATGTCATCGTTGTCCACATAGTTTACTCCTCGGCAAGGAGAGCCTCTCGCTTTGCCACCGCCCTCTCTAGCTTGCGTTCGCGGGCAGCCTTGTTCTTCGCACGCTTGGCGTCCATCTCCTCCTGGAGGGCACGCTCGCGCTGCTTCTCGGCCTTGGCACGGTGGATCTGTTCGTCTCCCTGTCAGCTGTTGCCCACATTTCTCAAGGCCATCCTGGCTGGGTATCGTGAAATGACATACGTGCTCAACAAGGGCACGCTTGTGCTTGAAGGTGTTACCCTTGCTGCTGTGGTAGAGCTCGTGGTAGAGGTGCTTGTCAATCTTGCCGCTCGCACGGTACTTGACGAGAAGACGGCGAAGGACACGGAGACGGCGCATCCAGAGGACCTGGCTAGGCATACGGGCATCGGCGGTACCCTTGCGCTTACCGTGGCCACGGTGTCGGCCCTCTCTTCGGGCGAGGTTGAGCTCACGGGCGCGCGATCGCGAGTGCTGGGTCACGGGCTTTCGGATGATGAGGCCATCGGAGATGAGCTTTCGGATCGTCTGGCGAGAGTTGGCGTTGGAGATCTCGCTCTGCTCGTTGGGATCGAGCCAGATCTTGCGCTTGCCACAGCCGATAACCGACGAGGCGAGGCGCTTCTGAGTTCGCAGGTTGACCCTGTATGAGGAAAAAAAAAAGTTGTCAGCCAGCAGTTCCAAGTATTCAAGATCTGTGCGGGAACTCCAAGTCGACGGCATTCATGGCTCAATCGGCTTTGTCTCTAGCGAAGGAGCAATGGGTCGCTCTGCTGCAGTCCATTCTGGGTGACTTACATCTTGATTGTCGTTTGTGGTGACGGCCTGTCCTCGATGGGAGTTGGATAAAGTCTGAGAGGGGTTTGCGAGGCTCAGAATTTCTTGGTCACGCACAATCCTCTGGAGTTTGTGTGGGTTCACGTGGGACCCATCAGTTGCCCTAAGCGAGGAAAGAGCCATAGATTCACGTGACTTCCATATTACTGAGTTATGACAAGCCACTTGACGAGCACCCCACATTGCGTGTGGGTCGAAAGAGGGTAGGTACCCTCCCAAGAGAGGGAGTAGCCGATTCACTTATTCTCGGATGCAACATTCCGATTGCCGGCCTATTTCAGAACAGATGGATATCGGAGGATTTTGGTTCATTTTAGTCTGCCAGTTTTAGAGTTGTCGATGTGAATAATCTAATACCCCTCGCCCTTCAGTTGGGCTAATGGGCCACTTACATAATGATTTGTTACGGTCACGAGGAAATTGAAGTGGCGAAGGCTTGGAATTTAGTTTTTATTTTATTTTATAAATACTCATAGCGGGTAGCAAATCACAATTCTGTGGCGGTATCTTTATTGCCAGTTGCCAGAGATCATGTAAACGATTCGCTCGCAAGATCAGCTGCTCCTACACTCCAAATCTCTCGTTCATCGTCCATCTCGTCATTGGAAAGACCAAGTCCTCCTTGGCCTCCCTCAGCTTCGCGCCTCTCACGCGCTTGGCTACCCAATCGCATTGCTACTCGCTTGAAGTAGTCTCCCATGCTCCTCTTGGTATTTGGGGGCAAGTCTGCCCCCGGACCGGCCATGAATTTGTCAAACACGCGGCTTTCTTCATCAGCAACGCTGAATAGTTCCACAAATGCCGCTTCAGCTGCAAGCTTAACAGGGATCACCGGATCTCTGACACTGGCGAAGATTGGTGGTGCTAGAATGGACACATGAGGCCGTACCATGTCCATATCATGCCGGCTTACCGTGCGCACAACAACAAGGGCAAGCCGGCGAGAATCCGTGGGATTTCCAGGCTGAATCACCGTTGCCAACGCCTCGTAGATGCCCTTGGTGGATTCGAAACTTTTAGGAGGAGGCGATAGGAGATATTTGCCGGTGGCTAGGATACAGTTGTCGGCCACGAAAACCTGTATCAAGATTAGCATGCCTCTAGTTACGATAGAAGGAGTTTTCTTGTGACGTACGTTTTTGCTTAAAATGCCTTGTCGTAAAAGTTCAGGCAAATCATCAGCCAAGGGACCTTGTAGCAGTACGTCAGGAGATTCAACCAGGACTGCGTTTAGGCTAAGCACTGATGAATGACTGAACTGCGATGTCACGACTCGGTTCTTTAACAAACCCGCGGCAGCATCCTCGGGGACATTGCTAATCAAAGCACCTAGAAGCTTAGCATTCGTGATTGTCATGGACTCATCTCTCTCATCGGCGTCCATGTCAATCAATGAAAGCACGGCGGCTCGCGATGCCTCTCCCATATTTGCACCGGCCTTGCTAATGACCTCATACAATGCTTTGAGCATGGCAGTTTTGACACCGGGGTCTGCTGTCTTGGAACCGGTGACAAGCTCAGCAATTAGAGGATCAATACGAGGAGTGTATTTGATCAGCGTGCCCAAGGCTTTGGCAGCCCTGGACCTCAGAGTCTCGCTTGATGTGTCAGCCAAGGACTTGGCAAAGGTACGCTGGAGCTGGGGCAAGAATGGTTTGAGAGCGGTAGGCATCTTCTCGAGTAGATTGTTGAGAGTGAGAAGAATTGCAGATTTGACCTCGGTGGCACGCTCCGAAACCACTCTAATTAGCGGACCAGTGATTTGAGTGACAAATGGCTTTAGAGAAGCCTCGCTGGTACGATCGACGATATCAGAGATACCAAGGGCTGCCTGGACTCTCTGATCTGCAGTTCCGTTCATCAAACCTTGTAGGAAAATAGGCAAGATGGCATTGATGCCTTTAGGGAGTTCGAAACCACGCAGGTTGGAGCCAGTGACACCAACACGCTGGAGGGTTTGTCGCGTGGAGATGACGAGCGACTCCATAACCTCCTTGCGCAGTTTCTTGGTGAATTCACTGAGGGCGGCCCACGAAGCCTTCACGACATCCATATCTGAATCATCAAACGCGTTGAGCAAAGATCTGATAATGTCCTGGTTGTATCTGGAGTAATCCACACTGGCAGCGGAAAAGAAATTGCCGAGGTGGAGTGCAGTGGCAGCTCTGCGACGGTGATCCTCGTGCTTCAAAAGAGACAGAAGAACATTCATGACTGTGTTGAGACCATCGTATTCATCGATGGATTGAATGACCGTATCAAACGAGGTTTCCAGCTCTTCCCGAAGGCCTTCTTCCTTGCAATTGATTTCATTGTCCAGGAGCGAGTTGATGATGTTGGGAAGACGTCGGTTCATGGCAGGGCCTGCAACCTTAGACAACGAGGCCAGTGCTTTGGCATCGAATGCGGATATAGGGGGTGTTGTAAGAGTAGGGATAAGGTTTGGTAGGATAATGTTTGAACGCGTTGTCTCAGTAAGAAGAGTGAGGAGGGCAGACAAAGCATTGTCAGCTTCATCCTCGGAACGAAGGAGATTGAGGAGGAATGGAAGCACTTGGT
Organism: Calonectria pauciramosa; assembly: GCA_017140785.1. Classification (NCBI taxonomy): domain Eukaryota; kingdom Fungi; phylum Ascomycota; class Sordariomycetes; order Hypocreales; family Nectriaceae; genus Calonectria; species Calonectria pauciramosa. The sequence goes on along the minus strand of JAACIZ010000006.1, from coordinate 3,169,375 downwards.
CTACTGCTCGCTTGCCAAGGATCTGTTGCAGAGAATCGAAAGCCTCAGCAGCAGCTTCTCTGACTTCTTCATCCGAATCAGTGAGAGCAGTGCGAACAACTGAAATGAGTGTTTTCTCATGGTCCTCCAACGCCTCAGGCGAAGCAGAAGCAATAAGCTCTCGGAGGGCCAAACAGATGCCCTGCTTTGCATCTGAGTCGGTTGAAGTCTGTAGGCCTTCTTCAAGGGTAGGAAGGAGACTTGAGAGAACACCATCGCCGGCCTTTCGGATAAGCTCTCCCAGAGCATTGCTGGCAATGACCTTGTGCTCCATGTTGGAGCTTCCCAAGCGTCGAATTAGAAGCTGCGTGAGGGTTGGAACTAATTCTTTGAGAGTCCTGGGACTGTGGACCAGAACCTTCCAGACAGAAATAGCAGCCGAGCGCACAGCGCCAGCTGTGTCACAACGACACACGTATAGAGCCGAGAGAATCTTGTTCCGTTTGTCCTCTCCAAGAGCCTCTTTGAGCGAGGCACTAGCTTCTTTGGCGTTTTCATCCTCCTCCCCAGGTTCCGCATTGGCCTTAAGGCCAGTGAGGTTGAAGAGCAGATCTCCCACGAGCTCAACCGAACTGAGTCGAATTCTATAACTGTCATCTGCGAGGCCACGCTCAAGCTCAGGAAGGAGGAGGTCAACAGCTCGGACAGCAAAGTTCTTAACCAAAAGACGACCAGCACGGAGAGCAGTCTCTCGAATAGACTCGATATCATCAGCAAGGCCGGCCAGAATAGGTGGGACAATGCGACCAAGATAATTGGCAAAGCTGTTACCAAAGCATACGGGAAGGAAGATGAACAAGGACATGAAACCTTCGCGGACAGCAGGCTTCGCAGACTCCACATTCTGGAGAATGGTGGGCAGCGTTTCTTCCAGCCTGGCAGTTCCCAGCCCAGCGAGAACTTCGCTGAGGGCTTGGGCAGATCCAAGTCTGTCGCCGGCTCCAGTATCGGATTTGAGAGTTTGCATTAAGCTTGGGATCAGATCGGGCAGTGTGTCTTCGCCTAGCTTCTCAACTAAGGAACCCAAAGCCCTAGACGCTGTAGCTCGTGTTGTAGGGACGGGGTCGACGGCAGCAACCTTCAGGCCAGCTACAAGAACAGGAAGGTGCATCACAACGTCCTTCTTTTCGGTCAAATGAGCAAGACTGCCAATGACCTGGGCGGCTTTGCGCTTGGTGTTGGAACGATCGCCTAAGCCACGCTGTAAAATACGAGTGACCAAGGCCAATGACGGAGCATCCAGGTAATGAACAAACTGGACCTTGATGAGAGAATCAAGGGCCTCATCGGTGTATTTGGTAGGATCGCTGAGGGCTTTAAGAATGATGTCCACGAGACTCTTGATTTCAGGATTGTTAATAACTTCACCGAACCTCTTCAAGCTTCGGTTAGCAGCAGCTCTAACCTCCTTATGGCTGTCATTCAAAACAGCAGTCAGGGGTGGAATAATATCAGGAAGGCTATTTGCAAGCTGTTGGGGATCAAGGTATGCCATAGCACCGAGAAGGTCACAGGCTCCCTTCTTACTACGCCATTGCTGATCTTCAAGTCCTTCCAAAAGCGTTGGCATGATCTTTTTTACACCATACGAGCTTAGCTTTCCGAAGCAAGCTTTTGCGGCAGCGAGACAGGCATCTCGGACATCAGCATTGCTGTCGCCGAAGCCTGTCAACAACTGAGGCACAATCTGGATGACGTATGGCTCAAACAAACGACCAAGTATCGTTGATAATAGCTCATATGCGATCAAAGCAGCTTCTCGTTGATTGGCTTCCTTTTTATTTTCAGCAGCACCTTTAAGAGTCGACAAGATGCGATATTCTCGGAGCGCCGAAATACCACGGCCCATCACAAGACCAGCTAACCCATATGCTGAACCTCGCTGAACAGCATATTTTTTCGATGAGAGAAGTTCGTCCATGACCTGCCCAAAATATTTCGACGACTTGTCCCGACAAGCTCTCACGAGTGGAGGAAGGCAATCGGCAATGGCAAATTGAACAGTCTCTGAAGGTGTGCTCAAGGTGGCCAGGAGTCGATCAATAACAATAGGAATTTTGGGGTCACCAGAATTGAGATGACTGGCCAAAGCACCATACATGATGATCACAGCTTCATTGACCCGGTCGGATTCTTCTGTGTTCTTGTCCGGTTGCTCTAATGCTCGCTCAAACTTCTTCATGAGACGGTCAAGGATAGCCTTACCACGAAGTTCAATGGTTTTAAGAGCTGCGTCAAGCATCTCGCCTCGGACGGATGCATTCTTGTCACCTAAAGGACCAGACTCGATCAAAAAGTCAAAGAATAAATCCAACTGATTGGTTGGGATAATCGGAGCAAGTTCCTTGTATGCAGTCGCAATTCCTTGTCTGGCTTCCCAAGGGTCAGAAAGATCCATCTTCTTCGGCATGCCAAACTCATCAAGGAGTTGAACGCGGGATTTTGCGAGCTCTTGGTAAGTATAGTTAAGCTTAGCCAGGACACTTTCTATCGTCTGAACGTGTATTTTGCAGGCATCTGATAGAGAGCGAGCGGCCGCACGACGGAGCTGGGCATCTTTGCTTTCAACAAAAGGAAGCATCCTCAATGGAACCTCTGCGCTAACTTCGAATCCGCTTTCTTCCCAGATCTCTCGACCAAGATCTTGGTTTTCTTCTTCGTCATCATGGCACGCTAGCCATATTTCGTCGGAATAGCCAAGTTCACTCAGGTCTATTTCGGCACTGATTGACTGCAACACCGAAGATCTGACTCGAGTTTGTGGCGCCAAAGCACCCTTAGACAAGACAATCATCTCATCTTTATTCATATTAGGCGCTATGCAGCGACACATATCTGCAAAACAATCCTTGATAATTTTGTAATGCTGGGTATATGTCTCCATAGAACTGATCAGAACTGAGAGAAGTTCCGTGCGTGGCACAGCTTCATCTGCACAAATGTCTGTGTGGAAGGAGAGAATTTCTGTAGCTAGAACCAGCTGAGCATCCGCGTCATCGGGCGATTTTCCGATGCCTCCTTTGCGGAGGACATCCAAAATGAGCGGAAGAACATAGATGAGAGAAACAGAGTCCAGTGGTCGTTGTTCTCCAGCAGATCTCAGACGGTACAAGACTCTCGTTATAAGATCTTCCAAAGGTTCTTCGCTGTAATTATCAGCTAGCGAAATTCCTCGGGCACGGAGAGTAGCGGCCCCAATGGAAGACCGCATAATCCCCAACCGAGATGTGACCTTCTCCGAACAAACGATGTACGCCATGGGGGCCGCATTACCAGTAACAAGATTGGCTCCTGCATCAATGACTTCCAGAAGAAGTGAAACGGCGGTGCCTAGCCATTGTGTGGCATCAGTGGGCGGGCCAGTTGCTAGGCTCTTAATAATACCAATGCCACGGAGCAGCCTTGCTTCAAGTTCCCGAATAGATTGTCTAATCTCACTCTCCTTCTTTAGCTGAGCTTTCACTTTGGCGGTTTCATCGGCAGTGAGTTTTTTTTGTTGGCCCTTCTTTTTTTCCAGTTGGCCACGCAGTTCTTCTTCCCATTTCAATATGTCATAATCTTTGTTGTTCTTATTCACAGGTTGCTGCGTCTTCTTGGCAAGAACATCCACAAAGCATGTGCCCTCTGGGGTTCTGAAGATTGCTGCTTCGACAGGGCCAATGCTTTTCAGCTGTTCTGCATCAAGGTCACGACTAATTGCTTCCAGCAATCGAGGAATAGTCGTCTCGGGAGCCACGAATGCCAAATCGGCAGCAGCATTGTACGCTGCAGTTTTCACAGCATCAGACTTTTGGTCAAAGGAAGTCCTAATTTCGATCTCCTTGAGAAGATCAGCCTGGTACTTGCGCGCAAGGTCTCCCGGGTCGAGCTCCATTCGAAGGCAAAGTTCAATCCAATTTGCTCTTGGCATCAATTCTGGCTGGGCCAGAACCAAAAGTGAACAAGCTTGCAGTTCACGCTCTTCGACCTTGATGTTATGACCTGTCTTCTCCACATCTTTAGGAGAAAGGCAGATTGCCCTAACAATTTGAATAAGGTCAGCATTCCCTTTTTGATCCTTGTCTTGGACCAGGCCCTGTTCCAGGTGAGCCCAAAGGCCCTTGACAATGAATCCCACGATCAAAGTTGGGCTCTGTATATAGATTTTAGAGAGCTCCTTGGACGTTTCTTGTTGAACCTTTGAGGGGACACTCCTGGAAGTGATTAGATGAATGACAGCTTCAGACCATGCTGTGATGATTAGATCATCCGAGTCATTGTTGAGGGTTTTAGACACCGAAATCAAAGCCTGAGCGAACCACCTCAGATCATCTTCATTTGTCGTCTTAGAGTAGATGCGATAATTGAGAAGAAATGCGTGTTTTGGGTCCAAAGTGAGACAGTGCTTTGGCACAGTTGCCTTAGATAACGCTGTGTCAATAGAGGAACCCGGGAAGCGATCATGCAAGAGAGGAAAAAGGGCAGTAAGAATGTAAGCACCGACGATGAGTCCATTCTGGGATGCGGTGGCAGCGTTTGCAACAACTTCTGTGAAAGTGGTGATGATTTTAGGTACCACGGCCTCCACAAAGGCAGACATTCCAGGTGTTACTGAATCAACAGTATGAAGAAGTTCTAGGACAAACCCTGTACGCAACAACCATGCTTTACGTGATGGCGGTTTTTTATCAGCAAGCCCTTTAGAAAATGCATCCAGAACGGGCTTGGCTATTTCGCCATTGCTATTAAGAACAAAGATAACAGCCCGCGCTAAAGCAGTAGTCTCGGACAGGAGTGCGCCCTCGTTACCCTCCTTACCAGCCACAACAGCAAGAGCGCCAGCGATTTTCTCAGCATTCGACTGGGATAGTAGCACGAATTCAAGCATCTGAGCATGTAGAATTCGATGATCAGCAGACGCGAGTTTTCCACCTTTCAGGGGAGTCATAATCTCGTCGGTGATATGAGCCACAGAGTCAATATCATGGCATCTTGCTATTATAGCGGTAAAGGCTTCAATAGCTCCGGTACGAATGGCGGGGTTTGTGGACTTGATGTTTGATAAGATTGGTTTCAGGAGTTTCTGGTCCAGTATCTGAGAAAGCTCAAGGCTTTCGGGCAATGATCGAACGAGACAGGTCAGAACCCCGCCAAGAATAACCTCTGGGGAACGTAAGAGGCCCTTTTCGAGAGTAGGAATCAACTCTTTGGTAACTTCATCAAGCGTAGCAAAAGAGGTAAAGAAATCCTCAAGACCTAGTACCAAGTGCTCTGGGACAACTGTTCGTGAACCCGCAATCTCTCGAGTGAAGAACTCGTAAACCTTGGGTTTACAGGACTCAAAGGTAAGTTTCAGGTGCTCTTTACGAGATGATACGCCAGCAATGACTCCAATTAGAGCAGAGTTCTGAGCCATGGACTTTGTGCCCTTCGCAGTGAGAATGTTGACAGCTTCGAGCATACGCTTCTGGCCAAATTCCGCATGTGTAAGCAAGCTCCGCATTCCCCTTCTTGTAACAACCAAGGCTGAGTGCGCAACAGATTTTCTCGAGGCAGGCTCGAGACATTTTTCCAAGACATTAGCATCGGCGAGCAGAATGTCCTTGGCTAATTCATCCCAGATTGGATTTCCTGCCAGGTGCTGCATAAGGAGCCCACACCATTCAACAAGAACAAATGCACTCGAAATGGCAATGCCCGGTTTCTGGCTCTCTTGGCGTAGTGTGCTGACAAGAGAGGATAGTATCTTCGAGTCGGGACCGGCGGTTATCACGGATGCCAAGCATTTTTGGACAGCAAGGCGAGATTCTCGATCGGCGTATAAAGCATGGGTAGCGAAAAGAAGTTGTACAATTCGTGAAAGCTGGGCGTCGTCAAGGGCTAAGCAGAGTCAGTAGGCTAATAAGGGAGGGAGAGGGTCTAAATTGGGCATACATTTCTGTGAGATCTTCTCGTCAATCGTGCGCAGATGGGTGATTCGCAGTACAGTCGACGAGGAGCTTAAAACTCTCTTGGTAGCAGCCAAGTCGAGATTGGCAGGCGCGCCATTGGCGGTGGCGGTGGCATTGGCCTCGGCGTCAGACATTGTGGAAATGAAACGTAGGACCCTGTGGTGAAGGAATCATCTGGGGCGAAGCTGCCAAAGCTCGCAAACGCTGAAAAGTGTGAGCGTCTCCAGAGGCGAGCGTTGGTGGGGTTGGTGATTTCTTCTAGCCAGCGATGGTGGTTTTTTAGGCACCAAAGTGTTCCGTATTTCCTGAGGGGGGAGTCGCAAATATCAACATGGGCTAACCCCACGTCAAGATGCACAGAAGCGCCTGGTCTCCCACATGGCGGGGTTTTTTGGGGTTGGTGGTTGGTTGGCATAGCGGATTTTCACGCGCCCGGCCCCGTTTTCACCGCTTGCAGCGTAGGTGTGCACTGGCAGCTTCAGGGCTACCAGGGTTCAATCTCGATGTAGGGTAATGGGACCACGGATATCAAATTGTCTTCTGTGGAACTTCGAGAGAGAAACGTCCAATGTAAAAGGAGAAATGAAAGAAAATTATTAATGAATATATTTAAATTCTGCTTTCTTCTGGGGATAGGAGGACCAGGTTCATGTTGCCAGTAACTCTTCAATTTTTTATGCACTGAAAATTCTGTCCTTTTTTTATTGCTATTTCTTCATGATCCGCATATGGCCCAGGGGAATTCGTGAGATGCAGTTCCAGTCCAGACCTCTTCAATCAGCTGTCAATCCATGGTATGACATAAAAATTTTTTACTATCAGACCTCAATCTGAGGGTGCATATGATTATTCCTTCTTTCAACATTTGAATGGGTTTTGGAACAGCTCGGCGTGACTCAAGCTGCAACAAAATTCTAGCTTCCTTTCGGGCCAGGATCTCACGAGGCCTGGAGATACGCCCTAGTCTCTCCGCCTGTTGCGTCACAGCACCCGCCCACTTAGTCTCTCCTTCATTACCGGGCACTAAGGCGCCAACCATTGGCCCACAGCAGCTCGGACTGCCCACGAGACTACATACGGGCGGTCTTGCCTTAGTAAATTACTCGCTAATTTTGTCAGCGTCTCCGACCACAACACATTGACCTGATCACTTCACGCCCCATTTCTCTGCCGTATCTCCCGCCATGGCTGGCGCAAAGAAGAAGAAGAAGCCTGCTACCAACCCGGCACGGGGCTTTGCAACTACGTCCATTGCCTCCAAGCCCAGACCCGAGGCGGCTGAGCCCGAATCGAAGCCCTCTGGCAAGGGCCAAGATGCCCCTCCATCGTCTCAGAACGATGCCCCACCATCCACGACTGCTACCAACGATGCCAACGTCAATCCGACTTCCAAAGACAAGGAATTGTCACCAGAAGAGTTTGAGAAACAGCTCGAAGAATCCGAGCTACAGCTTCTTGTCGAGAAGTATGCACAAAAAACGAAACGAGATGCCCAACGTCAGCGATCAAGGCTTGAAACCGACCGGCGCCTACTCCGTAGTCAGGCAGACCCGATCAACAGCTTCAAATGGTTGCCGCAAGAGCTTATGGACTATATACTCAACTTAATACAGGCTGAGAACCGGTTTGCGGCTTCAAGTCTCGCCTCCTCTGACAACACTGGTGCTGGCAAGATGCCCCCGGAAGAGGATATGATTACTCGACTGTGGACTTTGCAACTGACACTTTCCACCGCCGAATTTCCCCAAGAGCGCGTGAAAGCGGCTATCAAATACATATTAGATATAGCCCCTAATGTTTCTACATCGATCAGAGACTCTATATGGGGCCTTGAGGAAGCTCTGGACTGGCTGGCCCGGGAATGCCCTCCCGAGGAACTACCAGTGTATGACTCCAAACCCAAGTCTATATCTAAAAGCTCAACTGGTTCGCTGCTTCGCCTCCACCGTGAAACATGATTTTCTAATTGTGAAGCAGAAACTCCGCAAGATTCGCCGGTTTCCACCCGTTCAAATACCCCCCGGCACTTCGAATCTCGCAACGGGCGTAAGAACAAAGGGTCGGGAGGGGCCGATCAACAGAAAAGGTTGACACAGCCAAATAGGAAATTGGTGGTCACATGTGATAGTGACATAGAGCCCGATGAACTCCTGGCCCAATATTTGGAAACAAAAGCCAAACTTCTAGAGTTTGAACGGAGTGGAAAAAGTAGCAAATTGAAGGCATCTGATGGGGATTTTGATGAGGAGCTTGCTGTTGCTAAACTCGAGGCAAAGATAAAGAAGATCGAAAACGATGTGCTTTTTGACAAATTTGAGGCCGACCAAAAATGGAGATCTGAAAGGATAATATTGGAGAAGCAACTTTCTTTGGCCAGAAAGGAGAACCAGGAAAACCCCGAAACAACACCGGCGATTGATGCGCTTCCACTAGAGAAGAATATAGGAGATGGTGTTGGTGATGAGGCCGAACGAATTGCTGCAGAAATTTTGGCAGAGACGAATGATGACGACGACATAGGTGGGCTTTTTGAAACATTGCCACAAAACGAAGTGGATGCAGCCACAGGAGAGATGAAAACTGTGCTGAACTCAGCTGATGGTGGTAAAATCTTCATCCAAGATTTTGGCAAGTGGACAGGTTTCAGCCCCAGGAGGGCCTTGGAAGAAGCTTGCCGCTCAAGGTAAAACCTTCATTTGTTGCATATATGGAGACTATGTGACTGACTATCACCGCAGAGATGCTTCCGCAAAGATATCCTTTGTATCTGTATCGGATATTTCATTTGCCAATCGCCATTCAGTGGAAATTCTTTGGACAAAGGCCCAGGAACAACCGCAACCTACCACAGTGTCTGAGGTTGAAATCATCACCGACCCCTACCACTTTACATTTACAATGAATGGTATAGCGACACCAGATCCCAAGCAATCTGAAGCCTATATTGCAACAGCGGCTCTGTACTATGTCTTTAGCGGCAATCCCAAGGAAGAAAAAGTTGGCCTTAAGCTCCCGCCAGTTTGGCGGGATCTTTGGTCTGACCTCGCAGAAGCAAGAAAAAACCAGATCGATGCTCAAGATCGAGCTGTTGTGAAGGATTTGAAAGCCCTTGTTCGTGAACGCCATGATCAGGAACTTGAAGATGGCGTTATTCTTCAGGGGGCGTTTAGAGGCCGAGGCGCCGCGAAGAATTTACATGATTCCGGCGATGATGGTAGTCAAGATCGGGCTAGACAGGCTGGCATGAACGCGGAATACTACCAAAGGATATGGATCGAAAAGTCCAGTTCGCCCAAGTATCAGAAAATGCTTGTATGTGCAAGAGGGTTGTATAAACCGCTTGGCTGACATGTCGACAGCAATCCCGAATGCAACTGCCCATGTGGCATTTCAGAGAACAAGTACTCAGATCGGTTGATGAGAATCAAGTGGTTATTGTTTGTGGTGAAACTGGATGGTATGTCCAAGTTTTTTTTCCTTGTCACGCTCAAGTCTAATGAAGCCACAGTGGAAAAAGCACTCAGGTACCGTCTTTTTTGCTAGAGCATCAGCTTGCACAAGGGAAACCTTGTAAGGTGTATTGTACCGAACCTCGGCGTATTTCTGCAATTTCACTGGCTCGTCGAGTGAGCGAAGAGCTCGGAGAGAACAAAAATGACTTGGGCACCAACAGGTCTCTTGTCGGCTACTCCATTCGACTGGAAGCTAACACATCTCGTGAAACGAGGCTAGTATATGCGACTACTGGCATTGTCATGCGAATGCTCGAAGGCTCCAACGACTTGCAAGAGGTGACTCATTTGGTTCTAGACGAGGTTCATGAACGATCAATCGACAGCGACTTCCTGTTGATTGTATTGAAGAACCTAATGAAACGGCGTCGAGACCTAAAGGTCGTTCTCATGTCTGCAACTGTGGATGCTGAGCGGTTTTCGGCATACTTGGGGGGCGCGCCCGTCTTGAATGTCCCTGGGCGAACGTTCCCCGTGCAAGTTCGGTATCTTGAAGACGCCATCGAGTTAACTGGATACACAATTGGGGATGCCCACAATGAAAAGATGGTTGACCTGGACGACGACTTAGTCGAAAGTGAGACAGATGGCCCGAAGAGTGATATATCCAAGAGCCTTGCGGGATATTCGCACAAAACCCGAGCCACGCTGTCACAAATCGATGAATATCGCATCGAATTTGACTTGATTGTGCAGTTAATCGCCCGCATTGCCGTTGATAATGACCTTCACGTGTATAGCAATGCTGTTTTGGTATTTTTGCCAGGCATCGCTGACATTCGAACACTAAACGATATGCTGCTTGGCGACCCTCGGTTTTCTAAAGATTGGTTGATATACCCATTACATTCGACTATTGCGACAGAAGATCAAGAGTCAGCCTTCCTCATCCCACCGCCTGGGATGCGGAAGATTGTTCTTGCTACCAACATTGCTGAGACAGGCATTACCATTCCCGATGTAACTTGCGTTATTGATACGGGTAAACACCGTGAAATGAGATTTGATGAGAGGCGGCAATTGTCACGGCTTCTTGATACCTTTATTTCTCGAGCAAATGCTAAACAGAGACGAGGACGAGCTGGCAGAGTCCAGGAGGGCCTTTGCTTCCACATGTTTACCAAGTACCGGCACGATAACCTTATGAATGACCAGCAAACACCGGAAATGCTTCGATTGTCACTTCAAGACTTAGCTATTCGTGTCAAGATTTGCAAGATTGGAGGCATCGAGGAAACTCTTGGAGGCGCACTGGACCCGCCGTCCGCCAAGAATATTCGCCGTGCCATCGATGCTCTTGTAGATGTGCGCGCTCTGACAGCCACAGAAGACCTGACACCACTTGGGTCTCAACTGGCTCGACTGCCCTTGGATGTTTTCCTGGGAAAGCTGATCTTGCTTGGTGTGGTATTCAAGTGCCTGGACATGGCTATTACAGTTGCTGCAATTCTTTCCTCAAAGTCGCCATTTTCTGCGCCATTTGGACAGAGGGCACAAGCTGATAATGCCAGAATGGCATTTAAGCGTGGAGATTCTGATTTGCTTACTATCTACAACGCTTATCTTGCTTGGAAAAGAGTCTGTCAAGCTGCCGGTGGCGCTGGCAAAGAATTTCAATTTTGTCGCAAGAACTTTTTGAGCCAGCAGACGCTGGCAAATATTGAAGACCTCAAGGGTCAGCTGCTCACCTCCCTGGTGGACTCTGGGTTTCTCTCATTGACTGAGGAGGAGCGGCGAATATTGTCGCGGCTCCGATTTTCAAGTGGACGTGGCCGAAGGCAACAGCAATTCTATGAAATGCCAAGCAGAGTGAACTTGAATAGTGAGAACGATTTGGTATCGGCTTCTGTTATTGCGTGGAGTTTCTACCCCAAGATTCTGGTGAGGGACTCACCTGGGAGCAAAGGGCTACGAAACATTGGCAACAACCAACCCATCAGTCTTCATCCGTCCTCGGTCAATCGCAACACTCGTGATATAAAGTGGTTATCATATTATCATATTATGCAATCGAAATCGTAAGTGTCTTGCACTACTATGTTTTCCGACTCACTGACACTGGGATACAGAATATATCATGCCCACGAGGCCACAGCAACTGACCCGTTCGCCATCGCCCTATTGTGTGGTGATGTGCGTTGTGACGTAGGTTTATATGCACTTTGAAAAAATGAAGTGGTGACTAATTTGTGCTTTTAGATGTTCTCAGGGGTTATTGTACTGGATGGAAATCGTGGTCGTTTTGCTGTGTCAGACTGGAAGACCATGCTAGTTATCAAGGTCCTTCGTACACGGCTCAGAGAGTTACTGACTAGATCTTTCAAGCAGCCAGGTAAGCTACCAACAGCACAACAGGAAAAATGGTTGGATGTGTGGCAGAAGTTGTTCACACAGGATTTTGGAGAGGAGCGACAGACTCCTGGCACAGTAAACAAGATATAAAGGATTCATGTGCCGAAGTGGCGACAGTAGAACATTTGGAGCATCTCGGGATACTACGTATAAGGCCAAAGTAAAAACCGGATTTATTTTACTAGTTGGTTTATTGTTGATGGCTGCACTTGAATGGGGTAGGTTTAGTGACCGAGTTAAGACTCAAGGTACATCTAGAAGTAGAAACGACTTGATGGCAAAGCGCCAGCATGCACATCGGAATAAGGAACGCTGAATCGAGCGAAGCGAGGCAAAGGTATTTGAGCCTTACTTTGGACTAAGGGACTTTATTACAAGCAGTATTTTCACCAATAGAGAATATATGACCTAGAGCATTTGGTTTTATTGTTGCACCAGCAACTGCACCTATGACTGCATCTTGAATGCAATCCAGTAATTATTACGGACAATTCCTTTACCGAGACCTCGTATTCTCGTCCGACACTCTTTTAACTGACCATGGGTTTCTCTAAACTAACAACTCATGGCTGTGTTTACTTTTCCTCCTCCTTGCCTTGCTCCTTGCTCTGGCTCCCGCATGTATCTTTATTTTGCTCATCGGCCTTGTTTTTCCCACTTGCAAGGAACATGGCTTTGAAATCAGCGTTGCTCTTCTTTACCGGCGCTCCATTGGCTTCTGTGGTGCCCTTCGATATCGATGGAACGATGTGCCTTGAGAACCCCAAGCCACGCTTGGCACCGGATTTACCGAGGACGGGGCGTCGGATTGTGGTGGGTGGAGGCATCAGCCCCTTGGATACGGAATCTCCATCCTTCTCATCCTTGCGTTTCTGATTTTTGGATCCGTACACAATCCGATCTTCCTGCCGTACCGCTTTCGCGTGCCGCAACTCGTCTAGGGAGCCTGTGCGGAGCTTGTGGCCCTCGTATTCCATACCGTTCAATTGCAGCGCTGCTTTTCCAGCAGTGACGGCATCAGTGAATTCAATCTTGGCACCACCATGAGCAGGCTGCAAAACAATATCGGTAATTGCGCCAAAGGTCTCAACAAGAGCGCGGACCCAAGCATCATTCACAGTATCTGGGAGGCCCATCAAGGCAATGGTGCGGGCTGCGACATCAGCTGCGGTAGGCTTCTTTTGGATCGCACCGGGAGCGTCATGCATTGCATCATCTCCTTCCACATCACGGGTTAAAGAGGGTGCAGGCGAGGCCGACTCCCGCTTGTTAGCAGTAGTCCTTGATGTGGGCTTGAATTTGGAGTCCTTGGAGACCTCGACCTTGAGGATCTGGCTGTGGAATTTGATGTTGTTTAATTCTTCCGCTGCCTTCGCCGCCTCCTCTTTGGTTGCGAAGTCGATGAACGCAAAACCCTTGTTCTTGCCGGCTAGGTTCTGCGGCATGTTGACTCTCGTAACTGTACCATACTTTGCAAATGTATCCTTTAGATCGGATTCTGAGATGCCTCGTCCTAAATTTCCAACGTAAACCTCTCGACCTTCTACCAGAGCACCTTCGCGGACTTTCTTTTGGGCGGGATCGGAGTATTTGGCAACAAGTTTGAAACGATTCTCAAGTAAGGTGCCGTCTTTTTGAACTGCCTTGGCCGAGGCGTCTCGATCGCGGAATGAGATGTAGCAAAATCGACGGTGAGCGTTCTTCTGAAGGCTGGGCCATCGGAGGCTTAGGACTTCTCCACAGTCGCTAAACAGAGTACGGATATATTTCTCACCAGCAGCGGGCGGGTAGTTGGTGACGTAGACAGTGAGATCATGTCCAGATTGAACACTGATTTGCGATTGACCGAAGTACTTTCCATCTCTCAGCCGCGCGGATTGAGCTTCTTCGACTGTTTTAAATTCAATGAGGGCAGTGGATGAGTTCCCATCCTTTTCCTGTACTAGGGCGGTGATGTTGTTGATGTGCCCGTAGTCCTTGAAGTATTGCCGGAGTTTAGTCTGCGAGGTTTCACAGGGAAGATTTGTAACGAGTATAGTCGAGTTTTCTCGGTCTCGCTTAGAGGTCTGGGCTGAGGCAACTTCAGTGTTGGGGTCGCTCTTATATCGTTTCGTAACATTTTCAGCCTCATCTTCGTTGATAGAGTCGGATTCCCATTTCCGTTTGTGAGCACCGGGGGATTCTGCGTCTTGGGCTGGAGCCTCGGCGTCTTGGGCTTGGTAGTAAGCAGTATATGCAGCGACCTTTTCTTGGTTCTCGCGGTCTCGACGCTTTTGCACCGCCTTTGCGGTCTTGTGCACTCGATCAGCTGCTTTCCGCACTGATACCGGTGGTTCATAGTCATTGCAGTGTTGCATATAAACCTCCAGTACCTTTTCTGGCCAGTCGATAGTCCTGCGCGTGACAGCACGAAGCAGCACAGCCGTTGCGAGCGACGGGATCCTGAAGCTGGCGCTGACGGATGAGGGTGTAGGGCTTCTGTTCTCTTGGACACTCGAGGAAAATATCAGCATTTCCCACATGTAATATCTAAACCAAAAGTCGTGGTTATCGGCATGAATTTGCAGGGCAGCCAGTTTGTTCCATTGAGCCCTAGCTTCATCAACAGCCCCCTTCTTCTCGGTAAGATATTGTATGTATATGCGCTCGAGTCGAAATTTGGGGTCACCTTGGAAATCCTTTTTGTAAAGTCTCTGACCAACGACAGCAACGTCCTCCAGAGCGGCGCTCAAACCAACATCGGCAAGGTCAATAGCCTCATCGGTAGCAGTGGCATCCATTGCAGTGCGTTTTAAGAAACCACACCAGGCGACATACATTTCAATCATGCCCTCCATTCCATCTTTGAGAAGTTGGTCCTCGCTAGTTGCTGCATGTTTGATAGATTCAATCTCAGCAAAGGGAAGCTTGGCCTCTTCAGCACAGAGGATGTATCGATTCCACAACAGACCTGACCAAGGACAATGTTGGACCGATCGTCGAAGAACATCAAGCAAGTTTCCAGGAGCTTGAAGGTCGGAATTTGACGAGGAAAGGAATACAATATACTCATACCATGTTGTCTGATCTGTGGCAAGAATGCCCGTGAGAGCCCGGGCATATAAGCCTCGGCACAGATCGATGCCGATTTCAGGGTTATCGTTGCTGCGTTTACTTTGTATCATTTCCCACTCCAAATATTCTATCATGGCCGCCTTGTGGGCTCCCTCATCTGCACTGCTGGCGGCTTTTTTGAGCTTAAGCTCAAAGGGATCGCGAGCAGCGATAAGTCGTTTGGCCTCTTGAGCATTGATCGTGATATCCTTCATAGCATCCTCGTACGAGGGGCGGTTGTATTCTGACAAGAAGCTGGAGTAATTTTGTGAGGTTTCGTCCCAGGTGATATGGGGAGTCAAAAGACGATCGCGGTAGAGATGAGTGATGCGCTTGATGCCCTCAGGTGTTCGGGATTTGGAGAGTAGGTCCAGCTCGAGAGAGACCCATCGGTTCCAGAGTAGATGGCTGTCGCCAAGGCGATATCGAATGGCTTCGTAGCCCTGCTGCCAGAGGTCGAGAGCAGCACCGAACGAGAACAGTTCACGGCCTAAGAGGCGTTCATCGTCGCTCCAGCCATCGCTAGCTGGAGCCTGAGTGGCCGCCCAGAGAGACCAGAAGTAGTCGCAGTAGGAGAGCCAGATGCGCAAACTGCCGGGCTCAGCGCCCACAGCGCGCTTGTAGTGCTCGACGGCATTGACGCGATTCTCAAGGTCGGACGCATTTCGGACTGCCTCCTCGAGGTAGGCAAGCCAATTGTCTTCGCCTACAGGCGTGGCCATGTTGTTTGGGAGCGCAAGGCCGTGGCGCGGCGCATCACACTGGGTTCGTGAGCGCTCGAGGGCTGGGGGGCGAGTCGATCGTTCCTCAATAACGGCGCATGCGGCAGATGTAAATGGTGTGGGATAAGTCGGTGGCCGTCGCGATATCGAAGTTATCCCCAGATTGGGAGTTCGGCAAGGAGAAAAGCAGGCAGGGAGAGATGAAGATCAATCAGAATCGCTGGATATGGTTGGTGGGTGCGATTGATCAGCAGGCAGCAAGGCTCCGAATGTTTAGTGTCTGCTGGGAAGGGCACGCTAGGCTGCAATGAAGCTGAGAGGAGCTGAGCAGATCAGGGCACGTAAATCAGACCCTGGAATAGTGCGCGTGGTCTTGTGGCGCGTGGTGAAGTGCGTTTGAACGTGGAGGACTAAGGGGAAAAAAATGGGTTGTCATAATTAAGCACGATGGGCGGTCCTTTGTCCGTTTGGGGCAGGGATCATGTCTTCCAGAGGGACGGGTAGCGAGGCAATGATGTAATGCCGAGCGTTAATAGCGCCCCAGCAGGGCCTAGAACACCGAGAACGTGGGAGTCCAGCTTCAATTTTTGCGTTTACTTTGCGACCATGAGATGGAGTTCGACTAGTAATTAACAAATGGGAGTCATTTGATGAAATGCTTACGCACTCCGAGCTTTTTTATTAGGTGTTGTTTCTCTTGGGATCGTGCCTGAGCACTTGACATCTCTCCCCATTATTCAAGTCGGGCTCCGACTCCCCGATCCACTTATTCGTTAGCAGACTGGTGCCGACATTTAATGGGTGATTTTGTTTGTTCAACACGAAGGAGGGCGCCTTCGCCGCCGATCCTTTCCGCACAAAGAACTGCCATTTGGATTCTAGACCTGCATCAAGCGTCTTATGGTCTTATTTGGCCTTCTATTTGCTATCTTCAGCCGCCGCAGCCATGACAAATTATTCCCGGTATATTATTTCCCCGCCATGAGGTCGCTTTCTTGACGAATACGAGAAGCACTATGACTATTATGCCGGTGTTTGATTCCGCGTCTGTTCTTTTGCTTACCTGCCTTTGTCTACCGGAGAATTTCACTCGGAACTCACTAATTCATTAGGAACTAGCCTTAGATGTTATAGTCATGATGGATTCAAGGTTTTTGTATTGTGTAATTTGGCCTATTATAGGTCAATGGGCAAGAATTTGCAGTCTCGCAAGATATTCATCGTTAGCTGATACCTTTGGTGAATCATTATCTCACTTTCATACTGGGTGATATGCTGATGAACACATGTAGTCCCATGTGTTTTGGTGGTACGAGCCCTTGAAATAGCTTTTTGATCGAGTGATGCGAGGGTGTGGCTTCGGCGTGGGGTTCTCGTTGAGAATTGGCTATCCAATCGGTCCCATATTTTGGTAGGATTGGACTGTGGGTTAAGAGCTCAAAGGAAGTTAGCAATATAATTATACGGCAACATCAGTCGCCCGCAACATGCTAGTAGTTGGAGGCAAATCTATTCCGTCCTATATGGATGAAAACCTGTTGCTTTTTGAAGCGAGATGAAGTGAGGACACCGGAATTATGTAGCTTGGGAAAGCATGATCGAGCGGGTGGTGACCGCAAGTGTACTAAATCCATGACGATGTCGCGTCTTGCGATTTGAATGGTGTACGAGCTTTCTGTCCCAGGGCGATTTTGATAGGATGCTCGCACGTGGCTCGCTGATTTAGCTGGGGGCCCTGCTCGATGATATGGCACTTCCGTCATTGTGACTCACATGATGCAGCTCTTCACAAAAAAAGCGATGCCTGGGAATAAAATTGAGTACGATTGGGTGTAAATACATTTGAGTGCTAAAGGCTAGCAAAATTATCCACTGCTAGCTCGACCAGCGTCGGTGGATATCGCGACCCAGCGACTCAGCATCTGGTGACTGACGTCCTCAAAACCATCCCCTTCAACAGAGTGACTATCCCTCAAAAGAGATCTGGCCTTCTGCAGTGGCGTAAGAAATAAAATGTCAACACATGTAATTGAAGCAAATGTAGACTCCAAGCTCCACTTGGAGATTGATGACGTGGATCACGGGACCAATTTTGGCAGCTCCCGAGCACTCGGCCTGAGACCCGACCTGGCCTCAAAAAAAGAAATTTGAGAATGCATTACCACACAATCCCAAATTGACATAGGAGCCGTGTCAAGACCGGGGATGTCTTCGGATTTCTTGGGTCCGAGATTTATCGGGGTAGTTATTCGTTGCATTATGACCACACAGCTCTGATGCATGACATGGCTCAAACAACGAGGCGTATCTATTCCTGCAGGAAATGGTTGACGGCCCGACACGAAAGGTAAAGCGGGAGGGTAAAAATAATCCATTATAATCCAGGATATGTACCTCTTTTTTCTTTCTTTCTTTTTCTTTTCTAAAACACCTTGGTGACGAGATGTGTTATAGTCAGCCACTTGTTCGCTGGTCATGGAGTATGCTTTTTGCAGCAGGTCTTTGAATCGGATTTTGCTCGCCTGAAGCCGAGAATTTAGCGCTTGATCCTTGGGGGCCTGTGACCACTTTGGCCAAGGGTACGGCTTTCGGTAATAAGGTAAGGGGATCGGATAATGCGCAAGGAGAAGGTCCATCTACTACCTCTGAATGACGGATCGACGGTCGGGTTCTCGACGAATACCACTAAATCAGCCACCCCGCAGCTCTCCTCTCCAGAGCGAGGGTGATTACACCCTGAATCCTGATGAGTATTTCAGGCACCTCCAAAACAGCACAGCCTCAATACCATGGAACTGGTAGATAGAGGCTGTTCAGACATGAGAGTGGCCGCGTGGAGTCTCATTTGTAGCTGATCATAAAAAATGATACTCTGTTGAGAAAGCTGGAGGCAATATTTGATATTGCAAGAAAACTCGAATGAAATGCCCACAGTGCTTTACAAAGTGATAGCAATTGGCTTATTGGTACTTGAGATAATATTCCCAAATAACGCAAGGTTGCGACCGAGAGTGACCGGGGCACTGTTTCACGCTAATCTAGCGGCCCGCGCAACACCTGGGTTGGCTGATGTTCTGCTTTGACTCCGCACCAACGGGCGTCAAGGCGTAGATGAAACGGCTTGATGTGGACAAGTGTGCTTAAAGGTACCATGACCAGCCTCTTTTATCGCCCATGCTGTCCGCGTTGTGCCAGAACTCACGAGTTCAATGCAATTTGAACACAAAGTTGTGTAGCAATGGTTACATCCTGCTGAGACTGTCACTATTACATTGCATGGAGCGAGGGGAAAATTTCTTTTTCTACTTGGTCTGATGCATAAACCGACAGGCTGATCCCGGTGCCGATCCGGAAGACTCCACATGCAGGTGCATGCCTCACGCCAACGGCCAACTTAGATCTCATGTTTTAGTCGCAAGCAAGGAGAAAAAAAAAGCATGACTGCCCCTGACGGATGCATACGTGAAAGAATGGACGCTTCGCTTCGCTGTCAGCCCGTCCCGTACAACCTATGTGATATTTCTGGCTTGCCGCATTGTGCCTGAACCCTCGATTAGTTTAGTGAGATGTTGGGGAAAGATTTAAGTCTTTGTCTCGCGATGCTTCATCGCTGGGCTTGATGTAAAGACACGACTAGGCTTAAATTACAGAGCGAAGAACCGTATATTTCATCTCTTGTTTAGCTCGGATTCGTTTGGCTGCTTGGCAGGATTCTGGAATTATGCCCCCACCTCTGACGTGACGAAGGATTGCGGCTGGCGGCTGGGCTCGGGAGGAGTCTGGGGGTTTCGTCTAGCCTTCTGGCCGATTCGGGCCTGCCGCTTCTAGGCCGCGGCCTAGATCCTGTCCAAGATGGGCTCCGGAGGTTGCTACTGGCCGGGGTACTGTGTGCCTTTGTAATATAACCGCCCGGGCAATATTGGCGCATGATGTAGCGTTTCGTCACTGAGTTTTCTCTTGTTCTTTCTTTTACGAAATTAGGTACTACTGCGGGGTGTTGTAACACGTCTAGCCGTCCCCCAGAATAAATTAATGGGTGGTATGAGGAGGCTGTGCGAGAGGGAGCGGTGATGCCCCATGCACAGATGAACTGCTTTGAATTGTCGGGATAAATACGAATCGTTCTGGCCGTGCTCAACCTGATCTCGACCAACGGACGGGTCGTATGCGCCTTGGCGGTAATGAGACGAACCTCGGGCCCTATGACTGGTCTTTGGGCATTGGGCGCGCCTGGCTACACTTACCTGTGGAATCGAACTGGAGGTATATTTTACCATTGGCACGGCGCGTAGCCTGATGCCCATTAGTGGGTAATTTGGTGGATTGGTGCCCTGAGCGAGCGAGCCCTACATGCCCGTGCTCCCCGCTAACTCTCTACGCAATGAGGTGATGTTGTAGAGGGGTTTTGTCGTGCGCCAGGGGCTGGTGCCCCACTAACCGTTGCCTCTCGGCCCCCTATTTGACGTGGTGGCTTCAAACCCAAGACGTCGGTTGGAACCCTTGGGTGGGTAGGCTGGCATTGCTCGCAGGCCTGTTGCATTCATGGTTGAACAAAGCTTCTGCCTCTCCTTGCCGGAATAGGAGCGACAATGGAAAATTAGCTTATTGAAAATACCAACTTCAAGGGCCCAGACATGCAATCAGCTAGGAGAGCAACTCGCCACGACGAGGATGTTTGCCGGGGTGCCCGAGACTTACACAGGCCGGGAGGGTTTCCATGTTTCCATCCAGGATTACTTCGCTGCAGTGGTACTGTATCTGCCGCGGCGTCATCTCTGGAATCCAAGCCATCACACGCGACCGGGTTGCCCTGGAATTCACCTGCCATGAGCTTACTGAACCAGCACCTAGTTCGTTCAGTAGCGTACAGGCCTGCAGACGCGTGCGCAAGCATCGCTCTGTCGGTGAAAAGTACCCGCCGGCTCGGGTACCTGTCGTGTTGATCCAACATTTAGCCCACCACTAGAGACGGGGACTTTCAGCGCACGTAGGTGTGGGTACGTGCTCCATGGTGTAAGGAACCGGACCTGCCTTCATTGCGGAGGCAGCCCCGATCCCATATCCCATCCCACATCGCCATTTCCTTCATTCCCCCGGCGACTCGTTGTCACAGCGCTTCCTTTTCATTCCTCTTCTCCCTTCCAGTGATATTACTTTCGTTTCGACATTTCCATCCACACCCTGCCTGCTGGTCTCACTTGGGCTTCGTCTTTCTTTCTTCTCTTCCCTTTCTTCCCGCGTTCGGTGATCGCGCTTTCAGGTTCCTTTCGTTGTATCCGGTGTCCCAGGTGCCAGCCCACCCATCCGACTTCACCTTTCCGGCCATTGACTGTCGAGATCAATTCACTTATTCGTTCATTCGCCGTCTCAAATACGCTCCTTCAGCTTCCTCCGTCGCTCCTTACAATTCGTTAGCGAACGTCATCTGGCCATTGCATTCGCATCCTTCACTTCGTATTCAGCCTGGCATCCTGCGCCAACCCTCGCTGCACCCGTCGGGTCCACGTTTGATTTCTCTTGTACCACAAGCCTCTCAACATTGTTGGTACTTTTACGCCTCGTCCATTGCGCTGGTTGGCATTCTGAACCACCTTTTGGTCAGCCCATCGATCTTTCGTTTTTATTTCACCCCGTCAATACTTTGACATCTGTCATCGATTGAGATGCGTATTTCACTTTCAACATTAGGTGCGCTGGGCGCCCTGCACTTCCTCGCTGTATCCGCCGCCGACTACTGTGTTGTAAGTTCAGCAGGCATGTCTTGACAGGCACGAGTGTCTCGAGCCTGAATACCCACTGGTACTAATCAATGCGACTTTTAGGGAACCTGTACCAACACGCTCAGAGACAAGTTTGCTGAATATAGCTGTAGCAGCGCGGAGGATGGCGCCTGTCTGTGCCGGAACCAGTCCTTCCTTGATGGCATTCGAGATTGCTCGAGCAGCTCATGTGGAGCAACTGAGGCTGAGATGAACACCTACCTCAGCGCCAACTTCTGTCTTGGTAGGCTCGCACTCGCAGTGTTAGGTGTAGAATGCTGACATTTATCCTAAGGTGTAATTTCTGCCTCCTCTGCTGCCTCTGCTGCTGTGTCGACGTCAGCGGCACCCACTTCAGCCGCAGCACCCACATCCCAAACCCCTTCTACGACGGCCATTCCATCCACAAGTGCCGGAGCGACATCGAAGGAAGCGTGGTCTAGCACCGCCGCACAAACATCTGCTATTGTATCGACGACCGCCGCTGCCAAGAGCACAGCCACTGCTCAGTCGTCTTCCGCAGCTGGGGAATCCAGTGTATGCAGTTCTAACCCAGCTTATGATTGTTGCTAACTTCCTCTCTAGGCTACAGCATCTGCCTCAGAAACACAGGTTACTACATCAGGGACTTCGAGTGGCGCTGGTGCTGGCACCGCTGCAACTGGGACCTCAGCTGCTGACAACGCCGAGAGCTCTCAAGATTCCGAGAAGAAGAAGTCAACTGGATTGTCCATCGCAGCTCAGGCTGGTATTGGCGTTGGTGTTGGTGCCGCCGTTCTTGCTGTCCTGAGTCTTGGACTCTTCTGTGTTTTGAAATCACGAAGACATGAAGATGAACAGAAGCCTCAGCGTCGCGGTATTGGTCTGGCAATTTCTGAACCTCTTCCTGGAGGCGGAAGAGTTTATGGCTCAAGTGATGGTGCTTTTGGGGAGAAGAATGCCTATGATATGGAGGTGATCACCAACCGGTATGAGGACATGGTTCCGCGACACACACCCCGAACTATGGTATGATGTTGAGAAGCGAGAGGATGACCTCTAAAATATCCAACTTTGGAATTGCAAGAAATGGTGTGAATATCAACGTTGATTGCAGATCAATTCACTTCTATGTTTACCCTCTCATGTGGTATGGGCTAGCCAAGTTTGATTCGCACTGGGACTCCTCGACCAGCTGTCTTGCAGCTTCTCTAATAACTTGTCAGGCAGTTTGTATCGGAACACAACTAGGGCTATCGAGTCATTGGCGTGAGGGGGGGTTCTTAAGCTTTGGTTTTTAGGGGGAGATAGAGAGGAATGTTCACTTTGTAATTGAAGCTAGTTATTTATGATACCAGAAGAAATTTTTGCGTTCAATCGTACAGCGATTCATTGTACATATCTTACAAGCTTCTTTACAACCACTCCCGCCCATTTCTAATTTGCTATCCCTTTATTTTGTATATGCTGAACCGCCAAACGAACAGGATCCGTCTAAGCGGCTTTTACCATGAGTAGTATGGTCGTTGTCCGTAGACAGGTCTGTTGGGTA
The DNA here is from genome assembly GCA_017140785.1 of Calonectria pauciramosa. Lineage (NCBI taxonomy): Eukaryota > Fungi > Ascomycota > Sordariomycetes > Hypocreales > Nectriaceae > Calonectria > Calonectria pauciramosa. The sequence goes on along the minus strand of JAACIZ010000006.1, from coordinate 3,146,437 downwards.
GATGCACCCAGGGTCCCTTCTTTGCCTTCTTTGCCTCGCGCTCATCATGCTCCCGAATTCTTGTCTTCTCCTCCTTGAGCAGGATAGTCAGGCCTGTGAACAAGTTACAGTTAGCATCTTGCCTCAAACTAAGACCTGATTGATTTGATACATACTTGTGCTGGGGTGCCTGATGATGCCCATTCTGCCTCGGCCTTTGTAGTCGATGCTCTTTCCACGCCATGGGCCTCGGCCTACCCATGACTGAGCAATATACATGCGTGTTGGGTCTGTAACCTCGACCCACTTGCCTTCGTTGGTCTGGATCTTGCGAGGCTTGGTCAAGATCTCGCCATTGACCTGGCCAAGCCCCATGCCGCGTTGAGCAATTGCAAGGTCACGAGCCTCCTCCAGGTAATATCGTACCTCAGCAGCGAATTTCTTCTTGGACCACTGCATCTGTAAGATGGCGTCGTCGACAGTCTTGCCGGAAATTTGACGTGCAAGCATCACCAGCTTCTTGACACTAGTAGGCATCACTGCACTCTTGTGCAATAGTTCACGCTCGGTCATCTTAATTCGTTCCTCCTTGGTAAGACGGCCATTGCGACGGACCATCTGGATAACCTTCTTGCGTTGCCAGCGAATACGGCTTCGAGGATCAGGATCAACAACCAAGGCCATGTTCTCCTTCGTCTTCTGCTCAGCCTCGCCTGCACCAGGAGTGGTTTCGCCTGATTGGGCCTTTTGGGGGGCCTCAATCTCATCCTGAAAAATATTATCCTCGACGCCACTGTACATGCTGCGCTCTAGAAACTGTTCGCGGTTCTTTGGGTCGTCCAACTGGGCAGTCACTGGATCGCTGGCGGCAGTCGAGGCGTCCTTACTGCGACCCCATGCCTTGAAGATACTCCATTTTTGTCGTCGTTGTACCGTAGGTACAAACCCGGCGGACCAAAGTGGTGTCTGGGAGGTGGAAAGAGGATTTGAGACTCTTGCTGTGTAGATGGAAATGTTGTGTGGTCAGTTGGAGCTCCATAACAGAAACCAATTGAGCTGAATGGTACGGGGAAATGACAACATACCTGATAGCGCCAGCCTCCGGGCAGCTTGACGGAGACTCATGGCAACAAGTGTCGTTGTGATGTGCCGAGCCCCAGATCCTATGGCTCTCTCAATTTATCATAGGCATGAGCGCATGTCTCCATGGTCAAGATCTTTTCCAATGGCCGGGGTTCACCCGATGGCGTTGTTGCCAATTACACGTGACCATCGCCTTTAGCGCGATTAACATCAGGCCATCCTCGGGATGAACTCACATCCTCACGACCACCACGAAACCCTCGATTCCCGCCTCAAATCTTCGTTCCTGCACCCGAATCGCATCTTAAAACGAAATCAGTCAAAATGGCCGTCCGACCCGTCACTGGTGTGCGTATACTACCGCTCAATGGCTCTGCCTTGTGCCACTCCCGCCGGGTCAGAGGAACTTGGAACTTTTCGTGGACTGACTTATTGGCAGATGCTCCGACGAAACCTCGTCCTGGATCTCAGCATTGCTCTTGGTATGTCTCTGGAACTCGCACGTCGACCGAATTGAACAATTGCATTTTGTCTCGCCAAAAACGAATTGGCAAGAATACTCCGAAGGACGCTGACAATTCGCGTGATGTGGTTGGTGGGCAATAATGGGCTGACTGGAATCGCAGGTTCCGGCTTTGCTATGGCCAACGTCTTCTGGTACGTGGGCGATAAAACACACATTGCGGCTTGAAAAGGGCATAAATACTAATTGCTTGGCCAGGTACGGCTTCCACGTCCCCCGAACCGAGGCCCGCGACAACCACTACATCAAGCTCGAGGCCGAGCGCGCTGCCGCCAAGCAGGAGTAAGACGGACCCAATGGCACTCATAATTAGAGGGGGAATGAGGATGAGCCGCTTCCGGTTGACTATATGATAAGAGGCTTCCAGCTGTTTCGTTTGTCGCCCCATGGATAGAGAATACAATACCAAGCTCCATCTGAGACGATCGCTGGACAAGATGTGCCATAGGCAGCGACGACCAAGTTAACATTCGCTTCGGCTACGGACGTTGTGCTGTGGAAAAGTGAAATGCGATTGCTTAAATGTGCAGAGCTCAGAGACGTCTTGAATGACTGCCGGTGAGGTAAAGAGTCATGCTCTACTGCTCCTCTCGTGATGCCGAATCTGCCATTCCCAAATTGGTCCCACCAGCTGATCATTTGTGACCTCACGCCACTTTTCCAATTGCAATTATATACGATTACATTACCCAATGAGACTCCCTGATGGGTACAAGGTTTGCCATCATTCAATTGACACAGTATTTGTTAGCTTTGGAGACCTAAATGTCTGCTGCCTTGGATGAGTCATGGTATATCAGGCTGCTCCAAAGAAATAGCAGTGACAACTTCCAGCAACGCAAATAAATCCATCCAAATTGATATATTCTCTTGCCATTAATCAATAAAATCCGAGCTAAAGGGTATTTATGTATGCGCACAAGTGTGGTTTATCGGTCTCTCCTCGTTTTCTTTCTCTGGCTCTCCACCCCTGGGGGTACAAGTCAAGAATCGTAGCAATGGCAAGGTACAATGGCGAGTAAAGTGATGCTTACAGCAAGAAAAAAAATCGGTTCATAGCGTCTTACCGGGCTATATCAGGTGAGCTCCAACTCGATGACCAGTGATACATTTGGGCATTATTTTGTGCAAGGCCGTTACTTTTGCCGCTGTTGCCCTTTCCACTGGTGTCGCTTGGGTAATCTTTCCCCTCCCAAGCCGTGGTTTCAACCATAAACGATCCCTTTTTGTCCTGGCACCTCCAGTTCATGCAACGTTAGCCGCGATGCAAGGTGCCAACAGGCGGCTTAAAACTCACTTCCGAAAAAGACGGTCGACCGCATAGCACTGCACAGGACTGTTCCACTTGACTGGTTCTTTGATCTCGCATTTATACTGGAGCATCTGGAGGAGCTCGCAGGTTTCCAGGTTGACGTTGCGTTCGCCAGCGCCGAGCTTGCGTTTGCGGCCTTTGAGATCCGTTTGGACGCGGTCGGGCAGCTCGGAAGCGTGGAATACCTGGCACGGATACCCCATCGTTGCACAACTTGAGAAACCGCGCTCTTCTATCTTCCCTTTCTTTTCTGGGGGGGCGTCAATATGGAGGCTGCAGCGGGAGTGCGGCTGTTGGGCGAGGTTGAAGAGATGAGTTTAGAGGAGGTGAGTTGGACTGGTCCTAGGTGGGCCTGAGCTTTTCCTTTTTCCTCTGCATCACCATCACGTACAACCCCATTCCTGAGCATTACCGATCAGAGCCAAGAGCCACCTTGGAAGTCTTATCGAGTTTGCTAGCTAGGGAGCCAAATAACCACATCATCACAACCAATACGTCGACGCTTTCCAACCACTATGATCGGCCATATTGTCAAAACTCGCGTCACGTGGAGAGTAATTGCACTTGCTTTCCAGCTCAAACATACACGCCCTCGCCCTAGGGGGTTGGTTTCTGGTGGTTGAACTTTTTATCTATATCACATTGTGCTTGATACTGACGTTACCAAAAACTCAATCCAGATGCTTCGTGACTTGCGTGTAGCCCTGACCATTGACTCAGCATCTGTGAGAAACAGGGCAACCCAGGGCCAAACTCAAGCGACTAAGACTAAGATCACGCATATCCAACCTCTGGATCAAGTGATAGCTCGTCACTTTCAATCCACGACATCTCCCAGTGTGAGCCTGTCGGGGCGCTACCTTCCCTTGCTCTACAAGATCATCTCATCCCTTGTCGCACCTCCTTACCTGTATACATTATTCGTCATTGATCTTGATGGCCGTTTTGATGCTTGTCGGCTTAGCTGCCAGGAAGACCACCTGCGACACGTTTACATACAGCGGCCGGTCCGGGGCAGTACTGAACATCTTCGAACTATAGTAGCCGAGACCGAGAGATTCATGCTCTATGGCGATGGAGCCCGACAAAGCGGTGCTCGTCAATGGTGGGGTACCATCGTCTTGGGCGGACTTGGCGTTGGCGACATTACTACAGGCTGGAAGGGCTGGCTACGGTTAGATCGCGAGCATATCCGCGGGTTCTCACCCGGGATCAGCGCAGGGGAAGCCATAAAACAGAGGTCGCGGCGCCAAGATGCAGTAGACACCGCAGGCTGGGCGGCTACGTCTGAATGGGGGGGGTTTTCCTTCAAAGAAGCTGACAGTTCAGGTGTAGACGGCAAACGTGAAGAGAGCGGAGACGAGGGCAATGTATGAAGCTGAAGAATTAGTAAATACTTCTCCTTGAGCTATTTCCCCGGATTCACCTCGCATCAGTGACTGCACTGCCTTACCCGAACATTGGTAGAGTGCCACGCATCATAGACTTGCCCAAGAAAGCATTTCCCGCTTCATATAGTCACACCTCACATAAGAAACACACCATTGGCGTGCTGTGTATTGATTTAATTTGACAATTTTCAACGAGGTGCAAGCGAGAATAGCGCAAGATGCGGAGACACTCGAACCTGGAAATGGCGTAACAACACCCCCTGGCCAAGTATTCATAGTTTTCTCGCCCTGGCTAACGTTGTAACAGATACTCCAATACATAAAGGATGGATAATCGTGTGGCACACTCTGCCTGCATATGCTTGTGAATGGGGCAATGCCAAGGATGGCCCCCGGAGTCACACAAACACAGCCCGCTTTAGTATGACCGAGAAGCAAGGTAACGCGGGAAAAGTAGGGGCAGTAGGAGCTAGTAAGAAAAAAGTGAGCGACTTTTGTTCCATTCCGGTTCCACTAGGCGGCAGTAAGCGTACTGCCCTTGAGGTGGGATTGCCATGGAAGGATTAAGCCGAAGCAGCAGGCTCCATGCAGCCAACTCCACTATGTTATCATGTTTGAAAGCATGTTGTACGGAAGAAGAATATTTTCCCGATCCCCAGAAAATAAACTTGAGCTTGAAGTCATGGATGTATCCAGGTTATGGACTGTACATGACATACTTGATGTTCCTGTCCAAGGCAAATCTCAGATTGCCCGATTCATTGATTCTCGTCCTTCAAATACATCATCTCTACCAGTGATTCTCAAGAGAATGAAAACAAGCCAAAACTAAAAAGGAGATTTTGTTTTTTTTTATAATGTTTGAATTGAGATACAGACTAATCTAGTGATGTGATGCCCATCGGGGGTATAAATGTGTCGTGCTGCATCAGAAGGAAGGAAACTGTAGAAACATGGCCCTCTAGCGTGGTCTATGTTCTAAGCAGCACCGACTGCTGCTGTATATCATGACGCCATCTGCAAACAATTGTGGATGTAGATCAATGAAGTGTACCGTCTCCCATGAAAAAGAAAGAAAAAAGGAAATCGCCAGCCCAAGCCCAAAGAAAACCAAAACACAAGCCTCAAACTATGCATTGCTACCCGGAGAGATGAAGAAAAAAATGTACCCAGTGCCAGCCCAATGAGACGCCTATTGCGTATGCCGCAGTTTACATAGTGAGAACATCCATGTCGACAATGGCGGTGCCGTGATTACAGACAGACTCAGCCAGAGCGTCGGCCTTAGTAGTACCAATGGCAGCGGCCTTCTTGGCCATCTCGCGCTTGATGCCGTGATTGACAGCATCCAGGACAGTATTGACGGTGGCGCGGGGCTTGTAGGCAGGTTCGGTACCCTCCTGCCAGACACCAGTCTTGACAAGGATGCTGTACCATTCGTTGTCGGCCTGCTCATTGACCGCGTTGGTGCCCTGAATGTCGCTCTCGGGGGTGTCACCGACAAAGTAGACGGTCTCGGGGGGAGCGACAAGGCCGTGCTCGGTGTTGCGCCACTGGCCCATAAGGCGAGAAGCAAACTCAAAGGTAGAAACTTGGGGCTTGCCAAAGGCGTGTGTGTGCAAGATGCCAGTGCCGTTGGTCAGGTCCTTGAAGGTGACCTCGAACATGCGGCGGAGAGCGCCCATGCCGAGACGGACGTGTTCGTGGGCAGCAGACCAGACAACGTCATTGTGAGAGAAGTAGAATGGGGGGCCCTCGGTGAAGGTCTCGCTGCGAGTGCCGAGACGACCGCCTTTGGACATGGCAACATCAAGCATGATTTGAATGTCACCAGCCCAGTCCCGCGAATCAGCGAAGACGAAGACGGCGTCAATAGTGACTTCTGAGAAGTCACGCTCTCGGGAGTTGGCGTGCTCCTCGGCAGTTAGCTTGCGGAAAGGCGTCGTGGCGGCGTCGTGCTTGATGATGTCTCCAGGTGTGACGACGTCCTTGAAGCCATAACCCTCGGCAACAAGGCGACACTTCTCACCCTCGCCACCAACTACAAGGACAGTGCCGTAAGTTTCAGCCATCTCCCTCATGGGAGTGTGGCCACAGATGAACTGGCCAGGGCGAATGTCACAGAGAAGCTGCTTGGAGAGGTCTCGGCAGCGCTCTTCTTCGGTCTTACCACCACCATTGGTGAGGAAGATGTGAGGCCTGTTCGTCACAAATTGTTAGTCAGACTGTTTTCAACGGTCGCATCTCACGATGCTTCTATTTTGTGGACCGCCCCAGTAAAAAGCGAAATCTGGGGTTGGTGGATCGATGACAGGACAGATGGGGCATGGAGACTTACACCTTGATACCATATTCGTTCTCGCCGTTAAGGACTTTCATAGTCTCAATGGCCTCAGGAATAGCTCGGCCACCGCGAACCAAAACTCCGTCAATGTCGAAAGCAAAGACGAACTGGTCAGCAACAAGCTGGTCGGCCGGTCTAGTGATGGGTGATAGGGGTGTCTCAAGACTGGAAATGCTGACACTGGATGCACTCGAGGCAAGCTCGGGTGAGCTAGGCACCGAAGAGCTGTCCATGATGTCAATTTCCTGCTTTGAGGCGAGAACCTCATTAAAGAAGTTGTTCGAGGCGGATTGTTGAGCCATGGTGTTAATTTGTGTGTAGTTGTGGGATGGATGAGAGGATGAGAGACCAGCTCTGGCTGCGTTGAAATGAGGACACAGAGAAGGGTAGCGAAAGAATTCAGGGGGTCAAGAGAGGCAGACAATAACTTGATTAGAGTCTTTGAAGATTGGGAGAAGTTGAGATCAGACGGTAGAATGGAGACTGAGTTGCTTGATGATTCTACCGTCAAGAACGGTGGGAGATCTGGGGATTTATAGATTTGGATCCTCTCTGAATTGTTTACTGCTGCGACTCCTGAGGGTATATTAAAAAGAGGCGGAGGCCAGACAACGATAGCAATTGTGGACATGTCCTGTACCATCACGGCTGGCTAGTCGCCTTGTCACGGTTCCAGAGTCCACATTTTCTCCAGCGCTTTTCGCGTCGGTACATGTTGCGCGGATACCTCGTGCGGCAATATCCAATCCGAGTCATGGCTTAGGACCGTGGCAAGAATTCTCGATATCCACCAAGAGGCGACCGGGTTCCACAATGGAATATTTTTTTCACTCGTTTGTGTGTGCAGTAAAACTCTCGAGGTATGAGGTAAGGGATGGGTAGTTGGTTGCTGGCGGGATGATGACGACGGAGGTTGGATTTCCCCCCGGTGGCTGCGGCCCAAGGACGGCGCGGTACCTACGTAAGCGACGAACTATAGTAGCCCATACTTGTGATTAGCTGACGGAAGAGGCGACACCCTATGTATCTGATACCCCTAAGATTGTACAAAGCAGGTCCTTCGGTGAAGCATGGCGGCACGGGCGGGTGGGTTTTTTTCGCAGACGCCGCGGCCGCACAAGCCCAGTCGTCCGGGTTCAGGACACCCCTCGGACCCCTGGTTGCTAAAATGTACCTCTGTGACGTACGTCCGTTGGGCGGCATGGGACGGTCTGGTATGGTACATGATGGATCCATGGAGCACCGTGTCTGTGTGTAACCGAGAACGGGCAATGCCAGTCCAAACAAGTGGATACGTTCACCTCAATCTTCACTCTGCCAAAATAACATTGACATCATTGGTGTGTCCTGCGGGAGAGGCAATCGATCGCGGTTTCTCTAGCTACAGGTCATCACGACATCCAAGCACAATGAGAACATAACCGTCTATCTATCTTCCCATGCCGTCTGGCAGCGATGTGGCTGCATGAAAGGGTGTGGACCCTGAGGCTCAGCGCGAGCTCTGAAACCAATGGGAGCTACCACTGGGGGGAGCACATCTCTTGGTTCGTCGCCAGTATCGGAGTGGTTACGGGGGGAGAAGAACAAAGCCAATGGCCCAGCGCACCGTCAAGGATGGTACAGATTGCATGATAGTGGGAGGCGGAAGGGACGTGGAACAGGCTGGCTGACTCAATTTTCTCCACCGCACCGTCCAACCAGAACCACAAAAGATACGGTGGTCTTTGCCGCCGTCCAGTCGGTCAGGATGCCCGCAGACGGTGGAAACGGCCAAGATTGCCCCGTTGACGCCCGTTCTCCAGCCAGGGGCACACCTTACAGGATGCTTCATGCAGAACCGAGAGTCAGAGAGGCGCCGTCAGGCTGACAAGAGAAGCCCGTAAATCCACAGTGACGTCAGGGCCTCTCCACAATGACAGACCCCTCCACACTGGAGCCCCACCCATCCGAAAGCGATTGTCGTCGGACCTGGGAACACTCAAGCGTGCCCGCTATCACTCAAGTACCTTTTTCATGTGGTGGCTATCGCGTTTCTCTGGTATGGAAGCATGTGGTTATCATATTCAAGTATCGTTATGCTAAGCTGGGATGGGCGGCTCAGACTATCTACTTGGTGTTTTTATGCCCTCCTCCCCGCCAAACCATGACTGCTACCAGCCATTGACCACCACCATTTGATCCATTTTGCGTCGGCATGTTTTATCACACATGCCTACCTCTATGACGTCGCGTAGCCACCGAGAAAATTTTTGAATTGGCGGATTTTTATGATAGTCCTTTCTGCACCGCATGCCTAAATGGGAAGGGATTGCTCTTGCTCAGCAATGCCCATGCCCGCCAAACTACCAACAGGGCAGGCAGTCGGAGATGTGCAAGGCTCATCGATGGCTCTTGTCTCGGCTCTAAACTATGCTCAGCTCAACTCTCCGCCTTTCTTGGCTCGTCTTCCCCCCATGCATGTACGTACTTCTTGCTCGGTCTCTTCCCGTGCTGGTCCCTCGCTCGCGGCGCCGCAATGACTGTTCCCATTGGCTCTTCGGCAGCTATTTTGTGGTCGCTTGGCGGTCCCTCCGTCACCCCTGGCCGCGCCTATGTTTCGGCGGCATGGGATGGCTTAAAACAACCACACTAAACCCTGGAGATCCTTGTTGATGGACCCGAACTGTTTGTCAGAGATGGCGCCCTGTGGTGGAGGGGCAAGAGAGGGGCAAGAGAGGCTATTACGGTGCGGGCGTGGTGCGTTCGGTGCCAGGCTATGCTACTGTACGCCTCGACCGTTGCCAAGTTACAGATTATGCTCATATGAACACCTCCCGCTATCGTGAACGTGCACCATGCGCGTGGCCTGTACGCGCTTGAGGCGGTTCCTGGGAACGAACGTCATAGGTGTTCTAGACCATGATCGCGTCAAACGTCTTAACGCTGGGTCCATGTGCGTTTGGATCATCGTACTCAGTCTTGAGCTAAGAACAGTACTGCGTACAATTGTCTGAGGAGCAAATATGCGCATTTCCCGCCATCCTAATCATATTTCATTATCCAAACTTCATGCTTACATCAAACCAGGTCATCTCACCAACGCCTATCCACCCACCCTCCAGGGCATGTGTGCATTCGAGTACGGAAGGGAGTTATTTACTTGCGTAACCATGCATGCCTCGGTCTAGTCCCGTCTACTTCTCCCGCACCTCCTGCAGCTCCTGAATCAAGTGTCAGAAGCTTTTATTACTTGCTGCAAATGTAGGACGCCATTTTTACCAGAATGCCGGGATTGGCGGCGGTGACATGATTGATGTGCAAAGATCATCACTCATTACCTCCCTTGACATGCAGCCCCGGCGGGAAAGGCTCTTGCTTTGGTTTCAAAGTTTTTTATTTTATCTTTATTATTTTGTTGTTCTCCTGGAGCCGTTTCCGGTCTCCGGTGTACTATCTCCTGAGTGAGATGAGCATCCATATCAGGAGGCGATCGACTTGATTCGCTTCATTCACAAGTCCTTGATTGCTTGCGTCAGCATTATGACCGCTAAATAGTCGGTCAGGCCAAGCATGTCATCTCATCCCACGCTTTATCTTCTTCCCCATTCTTCTCTGTCAACTCACTGGAGATTGACAAACAGACCGCCGTCAACGAGCAGCTGTGCGCCCGTCACATAACCGCTTAGTTCTTCGCATGCGAGAAATACAGCAGGACCTGCCATGTCTGAGGGTGCACCCAACCGTCCAAGTGGAATGCGGCCCTCCATGTATTTACGCTTCTCGCCGTCGGCCATATCTTCGTCATTAAGCTGGGTGCGGATCGTACCAGGTAGCAGCGCGTTGCACCGAATGTTGTGCTCACCGAGCGCCACAGCTGTGCTCTGCATCAAGCTGAGGACGCCGGCCTTAGTGGGCGTGTAATGAGTTTGCTGGCCACCGCCTACAAGAGCAGAAATGGATGACAGGCCGATGATACTGCCGCCTTTTGGCGTTTGGTTGAGGGCCATCTGCTTGGCCGCGGCCTGAACAACGTAGAAAGCACCGTCAAGGTTGGTCCTAACCGTCGTGTGGAACAGATCGGGCGAAAGTGTGAGGAAATCAGCAAAGGTGCAAATACCTGCGTTGGACACACAGATATCCAAGCGTTTGCCAGCAGAGTGCTCAACCGCAGCAGCCACCAGCTTAGTTGCGGTCTCGGGTTCGCGAACATCTCCCTGCTGGTGGGCAAGGCGACCAGCAGATGGCACCTCCTTGCGTAAGGCCTCAGCCTCGGAAACCAGTGAATCTAAATGCTCCTGGTCCTTTTCCAGACCCAGGTGGTTCACCACAACATCGGCGCCCTGTCTCAAGAACTCGAGGCAAATAGCACGGCCAATGCCGGTGGTACCTCCGGTAATGATGGCGCTCTTGTTGGCGAGAAGACCTGTAAGCCGACCCATGGTGATATTCGAGTCGATCACAATACTGGATAAATTATGGTATGTCGAAATGTATTCTTGGAGATCGCCCCCTGGGTGTCGAAACCCCAATGCCCTGCTATTTACTAGAACGCAACAGCGGCGCGGTCGAGTCGTGAAGAGAGGGGTTCAAGTGGGGGAGGTTCGTCGAGATGCAGTGAAATGGGTATGTCGGTGTATTGTAGGCCCGAGGGTAATCAAGTCGCGAGCGGAGGAAGGGATCGGGTTGCGAAAATGATGTTTGAACAAACCACTAGGCCTTGTGGGATGCGTGCTTGTTTGAACTGTGAGGATCGCGGATTTCCGAAGATTGACGCATAGATGAAGAAATAGGATGGAAAAGAAGAAAAAGGTTCGGTTCATATTTAGCCGCTTTGAATCAGGACCACTAGACATGCGAAGGAGACCTACTCGGGACAAAGCAAACGCGTGCGGCATTGAGGCTTGGCCCCGTGTCCCCATTGACGATGTTGCGCTATTCCAAGGAGGGGTTTTGAGCCTAGATGGTGCCGAACTTCGGTCGCCATCTCGGGCGGCTTTGTCGCGAGGTACCGGCGCGGGGAAACATCTAGAGGTTTGCGACGAAAAGCGAAATAGCACCAATGGTGGATCTAGATGCACAGGTCAATTGCCGATTTATAACTAGTATCCTGTCATTCATCTAGAAGAAGAAATTTTCCCAATGTTCTATGAAGCAGGAAAAGAAAAATTCACAATGGCAGTAGATAAAATAAATAGAATACGAGCTATCAACTCGCTCGGGTTCTCAAGATGATGCGAGGGGGACCATGACGGTTTTCTCATCTACAAAGTGTAGGTGCACGACGAAAAAATTCAGGCAAGACGAACAATCAGCTTTGGGGCGTGACAGTTCCAACAAAGCGAGGCATCATGAGGTGGCTGCCAGGGATGGAAACAAAAAAAAACGCTGGTCAAGGTTGGGGGCCAATGCCAGACGGTGACCGTTTTGGCCCTTCGAGAAGCCAACCAAAAAAAAAAAAAAAACTTCACGATCTTCCCACCGTCGCGTCTATCCCACGCTCACTGGCTGACCAGGGTGGGAGGGGTGTGCGCGGACAAAAAACCGCCCGCGTGGGCGACCCACGATCGTGGGTCGCCTCCCAGTCAAGTGACGAACTGGTGGTTTGGGCTTGTCAGACTCCAATGCCAACAGAAAAAATCGGATCTGCAAGCCTCGTGTGTTGCTTTCTTTTTTAATCCTTCCCCTCATCCGGCTTTTTTGAATGGCCGACTTCCATCGCACATATCATTCACATTAACAACATCTCAACAGAGAGGCTGTTACAATCACACCTCAGTCCGCGCACATAGCATCAGAATTCAAATGGTAACATTTACGATTTATTCCAAGATCCCGCATCCATGACTAAAAAAAAATGCGGCGAAGCCGCCAAAGGGCAACGCGATGTTCATCCAGTTAAAGACTAAACCGCAGTAACTGGGCCTTTGCAGCCAATTTATCAATCCAATCCGGCCTTTATATGCAATGGCAAAACATAAATTCATAGCCGTCGTCCGCTTCCACTCAATGTAGCAGAGTAAGCTCATATATTCCAGGCTTACACATAACCCGGCATTCTTAAGCAGTAGTAGTGAGGCCTTCAACCTTAGCCGCAAGCTGCTCAACCACACCATTAGCCTCCTTCGTCTCCTTGGCAGCTCCCTTCTCTTCGCTTTCATTAGGGGGGCTGGGAGGAGCCAGAGAAGGGATTGCGGGCAGCTTGAGGAGATAGTCACTGGGGATGAGCTTGGCACGGGCAGCAGGGTTGATGGTCAAACCAAAACCAGGCTTGTCAAGGTCAGCGCTAGTGAGGTATCCCTTAGTAGGGATAGGTTCGTCAATGAACAAGTCACCGAATACGGGGAGAACACTCTTGCCGTCGGGCGAGTTGGCCAGATACTCCTGGAAAGGTGTGTTGGGCTGTGAGATGACAAAGTGGTAGCTGTAAGGACCGCTTGCGTGGGGCACAACGGGGATGTCGTAGGCAGAGGCCAGAGCCGACACCTTGAGCAGCTCTGTTAAACCGCCGAGCCACATAACATCGGGCTGAATGATATCCAGGTTGCGGTTTTCGACAAGCTTGCGGAAGCCAAACCGCGAGTACTCGTGCTCGCCAGTGGTAAACTTGACAGTGGGGTGAGCTCGCTTGATCTGCTCGAAACCGTCGGTGTCATCGGGGGACAAGCACTCCTCCCACCAGTTAATGTTGAGGTCGAGAGTAGCCTTGACAACCTCAATGGTGTAGGGCACGTTCAGACTCATGTAGCAATCGACCATGATGGGAAAGTCGGGGCCAACAGCCTCGCGGTGTTTGCGCAAGAATTCAACATTCTTGCGGAGACCCTCGTGGCCATCGTCAGGACAGAAGGGCAGGGGCACCTTGGCTCCCCAGAAACCCATAGACTTGGCAGCTGTGGGCTCGGGTCCAGTGCAGTAAAAGTTGAGGCGCTCCTTGGTGGCACCACCAATGAGACGGTAGACGGGCTCATTGCGGATTTTGCCTAGAAGATCCCAGATGGCGAGATCAATAACAGAGATGACGGCGAGGGGGAGACCCTTGCGACCATAAAACATGGAAGCCCGGTACATCTGCTCGAAGAGCAGGTTTGTGTTGCGGGGGTCTGCTCCGATGAGGAATCGCTCGAAGTGCTGGTGAACGAGCCAGCATGCAGGAGGGCCTGAACATTAAAGGTTAGACCAATTTTTCATTTTTATCCCGGCGAGGGAAAATTGAAGACCGCCAATGGGCTGCCGTGGGGGTTTCCACGGGAGCCAAGGTGGTGTTGAGGACATGGAAAACTCACCTCCGAAACCCGTAGCAAATCCGACTGTGCCATCGGAAGCCTCAATCTCAACTAGGAACGATCCCAGGACATTGATTCCCCAGCTAGTTCGAGACTTCTTGTATTGATCCCATCGCGAGCAGGGTGTCGAGATATCACTGTCGATGAGCCTAAAAACCGGTCAGTCTTGTGTTGTTTTGGAACATTTCGCTAACGCTGCCGGGGAGTTGGAGGCGTACCAATGGCCACCCTTGACGTTGTGATAATCACCACCTGCATTTCAAGTCAGTTTTTGTATTTCCTTTGCGATGTGAGAGGGGGCCAGGAGATCTATTGATCTCCATTCAGAGAAGTGCAGGCCAACATACCTGAGCCAACACCTCCAATGACGAAGGACCGTATGGCCTTAATAGTTGGAAAGTCTCGGACGGAAGCCATCGCAGCAATTTTCTTTTGACCGTTTGTGTGTTTCTGATTCGAATTGATTCGATTTGGAGGGTAGAGGAGGGGAATGTTTGGAAGTTCGAAGTGGACGACGTCTAGGGATCGGAGTCGGACTTATCGATGGTGTGCGAACTCGCGTGAAAGGTGATGAAGGGACAGGCTGGATTTAGCCAAGGAACAATGTTCATAGAATGGAAGGATAAGATGAATGGATGGATAAATCCACGACCACGCCAGCAGGTATTAATCTGCTCGTGATCAGACGGACACTCAAGTGCCTAAGAGATGCGATCCAATGGGCTACAGTGGGGGGTGATCTGGACCGGCATTCCCGACTAGATTCTCGTCGGTGCGAGATAGCCCGAACAGGGCGATTTTCACGGCTCTTCTCCAACCGGACCAGGCTCCACAACGAGGGGTCAGGGCCTCTCCGGCGTTGGGACGGAGAGGAACGAGATGCTACGTGGGACCGGGTCACACGCTGCCTGTGTGGCGACCTGGCTACGTCCATGATTGATCAGAGAAGAGGATGTCTGTTGCTTTGGGGTGGAGACACAAGTACAGTAGTGTCAGGCAAGAGGCCGAGGCGAGCGAGGCAATTGACAAGTGGTCTGGGCGTATAGTGCACGCCAAAGCCGAATTATTGAATCGATACGCCGCGTGGGCTGTGGGGGTTTGAATTCGGATGAGGTCGACCGAGCCTCCCACGATGGGTAGCAGCCAGTCAAAGGGTATTGGAGGCGATGCGCTGACCCATTGAACGAGGGGCCAAGATCTTGGGGAGCGATTGAGTGCTGCCAGATTGCGGGGTGCAAGAATGGGGGAAGTCTAGATTCGATGGGGGGAGGGAAAAAGTCTGGGGGTACACAGTCGAATGACCAGGCAGTATATTAAGCGAGGCTGTGCCTTGTCAGTTGCTTTCTTTGGCGAGAGCCTGCGACCGCAACAACATTCACTCAACCAGTTCAATCTTCATTGACTCTTGGCCGTCTCCTCCACAAGCTGGCTAGCAGAAGAAATCCTACCCGGCCGGCCGCCACCGGCCTAACTAGAGGAAAAAAGAAAGGCTGGCGGTGGGGAAGCGCAACAAACACAAATGCTACCGCAGTTGGGTTAGCAGTGGAACCTCGGCTGTCGCCTGTGGCAGATGGAAAGATGCGATGACTTGTGCCTGTGCCTCTCCACACTGACGGCAGCACTGACATTAATTACAGTCGCCTCAAAGTTCCGGTCTAGTCTCGGTAGGTTTACTGTATCCTAGCCAGCGCTGGGGGCTGAGAAGAAGCAGAATATAAGGGGAGATTAGGCAAAAGGCGAAATTGGATAACAGCGCGAAAAGCTCTCGTGTTTGCCGTTCTCGGTCGCATCAGCCCATTCAATCTTGGCCGATGACACTCATGACAAGCACCCTCTCCAAATCCAACTAGGACGGCCGTGCCTCCCAATCAGAGCAGCCCAAGCCTTCCCCGCTCTCCGCTCCCGCCCCCATGCACAACCAAAGGCTCCCCCCTCAAGTCATCCCAAAACATACCATGGTACGACATGGATGGGCAATGGGTGCGTGACCTTCATGCATTTTTTTCCCTTTCGCCATCGCCATCGGCTGAACAACACTTGACGGTGAGGGAAATGATCTTTCAACTAGATTGCGTCTATAGTATGGAATAGTGCAATCTTCTTCATACAGCCCACCGCTTTATTGCGGCACTAAATACCAACACGACGTGACAAGACGACTTTGTTGTCCGGCTATTTATTCTCCCCTTTGCTCCTTTTCGTCCTTGTGCCGTGCCTGCCCTTGGTCCGGACAGGGAATCCACCCCACCTCCCGCCCACCTCGGCCGAACCCCAGCTACAGAACGGGGATTCAGCCAATCCCGTCTTGTATAGGCTGGCCCTTCTGTCCGAGGCACCCAGCAAGTGGAACATGGTCATGGCAGCTGGGGTCGGTCGTTGTCTACCTTGGTGAGCAAGGAACGCTGAAGAGCTGGAGAAAAAAATAGGCACAGGAACCCGTCGTGTCTGCTAGGAGGTATCTATGAATAACGACAGAGGTGGTTGAGGCAGATGCAGGAGAAAAAAAGTACCTACGAGATACAAGAAATGTCCACCTGATCACTTCTCCCTCCCAACAACCATTACCCCATCCTCCCATCTGCTTTTTGGTTCCTTGCCTCTGCTGCTTGGCTCCAAACCACAGAGCCCTATTATAGCTCCGCCTCGGGGTACTTTGTTCCCTTTCCCGCGGTTCATTGTCCCGGATCAGCGAGGCTGCTCCCTGACGTTTCCCTGCATCGCCGCGTCGCTGCGTGTCGCACTCTTGCTCTGCGACTCTTGTTGGTCTTCACTCCGCTGCTCGCTCTCCTTTACGACACTCTCGCAACCTCGCTGCTTCATCTCGCCGATACACGCGGACCCCTCACCAACGGCCCAGCGGCCCCAGAGCCGTCCTGTCCACTCGGTAGGCAAGGAAGTAAGGGCCGGATGCATCTGGTCCCCTTCCCGCCCGTTTCATCCCCCGTCGCATTGCCTGCTCTCGCCATGATCAACGGGGCCGGCAAGACATCGGGCCTTCCTTCGGGAGAGAGAGGCCCGTCCGGCCCTGAACTCGACAGTGATGAGGCTGTCACCTTTCTCAGCGACGATGATGACCATGGTGACCAAGAAACCCTCTGCCGCAATGGAAAGCGCAAGCGGCCCGTCTCGGTTTCGTAAGTCCCCTCTTCAGGCTTCTATTGCAACTCTTGACCTTGTTGCTACTACACCTACTCCACAAATCATCTTGTTATTGTTGCATTTCAGTGCATCATTGTTTCGCGCCCCTTGCTTCGGCGTCACCCCAATACTGCCCGTTTCTTTGATTCACTCTCGCTTCATTTGCCCCCAATATGCCCCCATCCGAGCCATCTTCCGATCCCCCATCACCAGCCTCACCCTCGGCATCTGAACCCTCCAACCCCGACTTCAACCCGAACTCTAGGCCCAGCATCAAGCACAACCCGCCCCGCCAGCTTTCACTTCCTGCCATTGAAACCGGTTCCACTTCTCAGAACCAAACTAACAACGTTATTCCCAGGTGTGAGTTGTGTAAGCAACGAAAGGTGAGTTCCATTCCTATCATGATGAGCCACTCACTCCCAATGGTGGTACTAACCAGTGTCCCTGTTAGGTCAAATGCGATCGCGGCCAACCTTCATGTGGTTGGTGTAGCCGCAATGGCGCCGTTTGCGAATACAAGGAACGAAAGAAACCTGGTCTTCGCGCAGGCTATGGTCGAGAGCTAGAGCAGCGGTTAGACAAGCTCGAGGAGGTTTTGCGATCTCATGCAGAGATTCTTCAAGCCACTCTCGCTGCCAACACCAACCCCGGAATCCCGCCCAGCATCCGCAACAGCGGTCCAAGTCTGCCCAGCGAACAAGGGAGCACTCCTCGAGACGCTTCCTCCAACATCTTCCGACCTTCAGAGTCAATTCGAACTCCACAAGCTGATACAGCCCTCTTTCTCCAGAAGCCTTCAAGCTCTAGCTTTGCTGCTGGTTCTCAAAACTCTGAATTTGGCGTTCCTCAAACTCCTGGTATCAACGATGCGTATCAAAACCAACAGCCTCTGTCTGCCATGCCAGGGACGGCTTCGTCTCAAATCGCGCCTATGCAACCGAGTGCTGCTGCGCAAGAATATTATGGTTCAAGCCACTCTCCCACGATGCCCATGACATCAGCTCCCGGACCATCGACACCCGATCGCGATATGCCACCCTATGATCTTCTCTATGCCCTTGTCGATCTCTACTTCAAACACATAAATACCTGGTGTCCTATTCTTCATCGAAAAACCACACTAGACTGTCTTTTCGGCCCATCAACCCTCGATGAAACTGACAGGGTCCTTCTCCACGCCATTGTTGCAACCACAATGCGATATTCCACAGATGCAAGATTAACCGAAGAACGAAGGGCACATTACCATAAAGTTTCCAAGGAACGTGTTCTTCTTTATGGCATGGAGAATTCGTCCGTCAAATCCCTGCAGGCACTTGTGATTCTCGCCCTAGACCTATGCGGTAGCAGCAATGGCCCTCCGGGCTGGAATATCATGGCTCTAATCACTCGCTCGGTCGTGCAGCTCGGTCTGGCTGTGGAGAGCACGTCTTCCACTGTTTCTCCCCACTACATGTCGATCTACACACTCCGAGCCATCACTTTGTCTGAGCCCAAGGATTTTATCGAAGAAGAGGCCAGACGAAGACTTTTCTGGATGATCTATCTGCTAGATAGATACGCGACGCTGGCAACTGCCTTTGAGTTCGCGCTTGATGATAAGGAAATCGACCGCACTCTGCCATGCCGTGATGACTTGTGGATCAAGAACCAAAAGGTAGACACCAGATGGTTCAGAACAGAGGATCATCGCGATGAGTCGCTCGAACATGAACCGGACCATCCGGAGAACCTGGGTGCCTTTGCACATTACATCGAGATTCTGGGGATACTGTCCAAGATTCACAAATTCCTCAAACAACCTGTTGACATTAGTGCTTTGAGTGACGTGGAGAAGTGGCAAATGCGCTACAAGGAGCTTGACAACATGCTCACTTCGTGGAAATTCGGTCTACCTGGCGAGTTTGGAAACATGGCCAAGCTCTTCCACCCTGGCAGCAAGAGCATCAACTGTACGTGGGTCATGCTTCATGCCACCTACCACACCGCCGTCATTCGTCTTCACTCTTCCGCCGCGTATCCTACGACACGATCACCAATCTTTACTCCATCTTACAGTGCATCGCAAAGGTGTCATAGCGCAGTGGAAAACGTAGCTGCGCTTGGTGAGTTTGTGGTGAATAACGGCATGTTGGAGAAGCTTGGCCCGCCTTTCGCCTTTATCCTTTGGGTATCTGCGCGGTTACTTCTTGTTCATGGTTCGACTATTGAACACAAGTTGTCCCCTCAGGTATCATTCTTCGTGGAAACTCTCAGAGAAATGGGACGCTACTGGCCAGTTGCTGCAAGATATTGCCACCTTCTCCAAAGAGTACTTGACGAGCACCGTGATAGTGAGCGCCAGGGTGATGGCGTAACCCCCAGTTCAGTCAAGATTCTGTCTGATATGCGACGAACAGCATTCGACCTCGATTTTCTCATCTCTCGGCAGCCCAGGCATGGGGGATCCGTCCTCAGCAGGCTGCCTAGCGTCACACCAGCTAGGACACCAGCCCCGAACGAACTAGAATACCTTGATGTATTCGACTTTTTCAACGTTCCCCGCCTTCCGGTCGGTGGCGAGAATATCTCCAATGTGAATGCCCAAGCGCCTTCGGGTGGAGAGATGGAGATGACAAATGGAAACGGACCGGAAATAGCGGCTTCGAACGAGTTCAACATTACCAACTTCATGGTCGATGCCAATAGCGACTGGCTATTCAAACAAGAGAGTGGAACGAAATTTATGGCAACCAGCTAAATTAAGAGCGTTATCCCGAGAAACTGGCTTGTTTATATCTCGGCTATGAACATCGCTCACCGACTGATATGTGATATACACGATGAGAAATGGATGAGAAGGATTTTCACGGTATACCCGGATGGCTTTTATGTTTGGTTGCTGGGTACGGAGTTCTTGGGGGGATTTGTTTGGTGCCATATGTTCAAAAGGCAAGATTTTTGTATGATGCACACGCAAGATGGAAGCGTACGTAATGAGAAACAAGTATTACTTTGTTCATCGATGTTCACACCAATACTATCTTTTACTGAAAGACAGGATGAGCTTCAGTTGAGCCGAACAGCACCAACTCAACAGCCCAATGATAGTTTATCATCGACCTATTCAAAGGCATCCGCATTCAGAGCCTAACTGTCAACAAAGAGTCCTGGTCAAAATGGAAATTGACAAAATGAAATCCATTATTTATGTATATATATAAGTTTCGACCGTTAATGAACATTTAATGAGACTGGGTTTCTCCCGTCCATGTTTGTTTTAAGTGATATCCACAAATCCATCCGTCGCTAGCATCCCAGCATCCCTAAGCGCCATATGAAAGCAAATATAATGATATACACCGCTATCGATGGGTCCAATGTCCCCCTCAAATTGCTGTGGTGTCCGCTGATTAATCCATTCCTTGGTTCAAATACCATACAGTCCAAGCTAGTTCATGTAATTTTCAAAGACCAGAGGGGTCACGCGATTTCAGAAAAGAAGCCCCTCTCTCCTCTACCTTCTTCCTCTCCTAACACAACCGAATGCGAATTCTTCAAGGGTTGGTGGTCGTGGTGTTGTAGGTCTGAGTTTGGTTGCAGTACTCGACCCAGCCGTCAAGGTTCATCTTCTTGATGACCTTGCTGAAGTTGTTGCTATCGGCGGCATCATCGGAGGTAGAGCAGATGGTGTCCTTTTCCGAAGTGGTCACCTTGGGGGCCTTGTCGGGGTACTCAATGTTGAAGACGGGCCTCTTAGCAGTGATGAAGCTAGAGAAGGTGCCGCATTCGCCGTACTGAATGCACTGCTCATTGACGGAGAAGTGAACGTAATCCATGACGGTGTCGATAATGGCACCAGCGTTCTTCAGACCAGTCGACATGTTGTACTTGGCGGCTTCAGTGGATAGGAATTTGATGTACGAGACAGAGTCTTTGGCGGTGAGACCAAGTCCATTGTCGTTTGCCTAAAGGATTCCTTGTTAGCTGCAGCCCCCCAGTACTTTGGTTCACATGCCACGGGGGAAAACTTACGTATCCGTCGACGTTGTCGGGGTCGATGGCATTGCAGCCTTTGTCGCTAGCAAGCTTGATGCGCGTCTTCATGATGTTGCGAACGTTGGTGCTTGAAAGATTGAGCCACTTCTCACCCTCCCATCCATCGAGGTTCTTGCCCTTGTCCGAGTCCTTGAAATCACTAGCATCTGAACGCCAGTCCTCATAGGAGCCAGCACTGAAGTAACAAATGACCTTCTTGCCGGCATCGGTGATCGACTTAAAGGTGGTGGCATTGTTGTCGTAAAGGTCGAGGTCCCAAATGTCGACGTCAGGCTCCAAGTTCTTGGCCCCACCGCTGGGGAGAACAATCGGATACTTCAGGATAATCTGCCAAGAGGCGCCGACACTGGGCAGCCACATGTTCTCGGTAGACGGAGGGGAGAGGCCGCTGTCGTCTCCGCTACCGTCGTCTCCGCTGTCATCGCTGCCGCTATCATCGCTACCGCCCTTGTTGCGAGTAAGACCAACACCCAGGCCAACTGCTAATCCGATGACAACGGCGAGGGCAACTCCAACAATAGTGAGTTTCTTCCACAAAGGCATGCCGCCGATGGTGCTCTTCTTTGCCACCTTATCCTCCCCATGATCTGTGATGCTACCCCTGCCAGGGCCGTCTGTCATTTCCATATTTGAGTATCCCTTCATTTCGTGTAAGTACGGGGTTTGTGAAACTGAATAGCTGATGAGATGAGCAGCTGAGGCAAAACGATAAATAAAAAATATGAGCGAAAGAGAAGCGAACGAAAGAAAGTGTGGAACAAGTTGTGAACGAAAGAGTGATGCGAAATGTGATGATGATGGCGATAGTGTCGAGGAGACGGCTCAGCTGGGAGAGCTGGTTATAATAAAAAGAGTGTTGCAATATTGGGTGAAACCTTCGGAAACACCCAGGTCCAACCAAACCCACAGAGAGGAGCCCTCTCGCAATCGGGACCAGAGGGCGGCGCAGCAATCGAATCAAGTGGGGGGGTCGCAGCTGAGGCTAGCCCTGCAGGGCGTAATGCGCTTGGCACGGCGGCTCACGCTCACCAAGGGGAAGAGGATTCGGGGAAAATGGGCGCGGTGCCTCTCCTTCAGGTGGGAGTTGACAATTGAGAAGTAGTCTAGAACACTCACCTGCTGCGCGGCGTGGGTCGCTGAAGATCCGTTTCGGGAGCGTCCGAAGATGATCGGATGTGCTACAGTCTGGTAGATCGCCCCTAAAAATGACAATGATAGCCTCCGAGGATTGCACCTTTAGTACTCTACGCGAGTAAATAAGCTAGGTCGATCGCGGACCCCGTGGAACCACGATGGCATGTGGTCCGAAACAAGGGGCTCTTTTTCTCCGTTTGACGTTGTTTTGGTGTCGCCCTTATGCGCCATGACAAATGGCTCGGAGTGTTTGTGTCGGCACCCTGCTCGGGCGGGTGCAGTGAATCCCTCATCCACCACCTGCCCTGCAAAGTTAGTTGTTCTGGGCCCTGCTGTTGGGCGAAGTTCGGGTCACGGCACAGCAGTCGGTCACAAGCAAGTCTCCGTCGCGCCCGCTGGCTCAGCTCTGCCATGCTCTTTTTTTTCCTCCCTCTCTTCCTCTCTCCCCCATTCTTTCAATCCGCTCTCGCCATTCACCATCGCCATTATCACATCGCGATCCGGCTAACTCGGCAGTAATACGGAGTAGAAAGTCTGGGCACGCAGCCCAAGCTTACGGTGTAGGCGGTGCCAAGCAAATCCACCTTCAGCCGACAACATCAGGCACAGGAATCATACCCCTGATAAGCGGCAAAAACCACAAAGTTGTGGGCCATGGTTGGATCGATGCTTAAATCCTGGCCCAATGCCGGGATAAATGGCCTCTTAGCCACATGGGCTCTGTGCATTCCGCAAATTAAATCCGTTGCTCGCCAAGCGATGCTCCGTCTCGGCAGGGCTCCGTGGCCCAGCATGCAAAGCTTGGCTGTGGGTTCGTATTCAAAAATTGCAAATGACTGCCCAAACATTCCTTATGCATCCCCTGCCGTCCCTTGCGGCCCGGGATTCCGGCAAAATACATGTATCCGCAGTGTCTTTGTTTCTGGGGCCACCTGCCATTTCAAGCCCGCGGCCCTCTCAAATGCGCCTCGACCGAGATCCAATCAGCCAAGGCTTGTCTTTGTCGGGAATAGTCCAAATCCATTGGCTGCCTCTCTCCGATCCGATTCAATTCCCCTCATTCGAACACTGCCACGGCCGGGACAAGAAGTTTTTTGGGCGATCCTTTGCTGTCATAAGTCATGTTCACGGGCCTGGATCGGCCAATAAAACGCACGGATAGCATCCTGTCCTGAGCTAGCATCGCTCCGAAGGACATCGAGTTAGATGCACTAGCTAAGTTGTAAGCGGCTTCGACCACTGCCAGACCGTTCAACTAGGCCTCCAGCGGCCTGACAAAAAGCCCAATTCCTCAAATAATGCGATGTCATAATTGTTTCCGTCATAAGTCGCTTTGCATGCGAAACTGGAACTGGTAGCCGTCACTTTTTTTCTTCCTCATCTCAGCCCATCTTACCCCCCGACTGCCCCCGCGACTTCCCCCGAAAGGGAAATTCGGGTTTCAACAGTCCGACGGAAGAACAACGTAGATGGCTTCTGGACAGCCTGGCTTCATATCATCCATGAAGGATTTTGGGGGGCTTTGTAGTATAAGATTGTGAGGTTTCTACCACTCATGAGCCACTCGCCCGGCTCATAAGCTTTCCATCAACGTTCAGTGATTTGCGAAACCGACATCATCCTCAACTCAGTCATGAAGTTCAACTCAGTTACGATTTTGGCCGCAATAGCGACCAGGTCCTCCCATGCATTCAATTACAAAAACTCCGTTCCACCTGATGTGGTTCAGGGGTTTGAATGGACAGACCCATTCCGCTCAGAATCCATCACATCATTTAACCCTAATTGTGAATCCAAAGTTAGTTTCAGCGCCTTGGAGTACACACTCCACGATTTGACACGCGCGTTTCCAAACGGCCTAAATACATGGGCCAAGGGCCTCAAAAAGGTCTTTGCTGGAAGGGAATACCCAGGCGGGTGGGCTGGGCTCGATCGTCACCTTCACGATCGTAGCTTGTTGTTGATGGACTATGACAAAATTCCTCTTCAAGTCCGGGAATGGATTGAGGAGGAGGAACGTTCAAATGGGAAAGGCAAGGCTCTATTTGCTGTTTTTGAGAAACCGAAACACGAGAAAGATGAAATAGAATCAATTGTCCCGTTTCCAAGCGCCGACAAAATAGATCGGTCAGAGGATAAACAACGGGTAGCCATATTTTCTCCTGGGGCTCTATATGGCATCCTTCCTCTATGGGCTGCTGAGGCAAGCAAGTGCAAAGGTATGTTTGTAAACCTTCCATAAACTGTCTGGAACCAAGGAGTTACTTATGCACCACAGATACTCTGTTGGATCTGGATAGATACAAAGGCGAGCCGGCAGATGGTGGCGTTATTGCCTGGGTGGATCCCACAAATCTCCAAGACCATCAGATGCAGTTTGACATCAAGGCTCAGGTCCTAAGGGAAAAGAAGGCCCAGGACGAGGCAGAGGAAACGAGTGTCAAGGAAGAACTTTAGTTGTCTGACCAGGAGTTGACGAAGGTACTCGCAAGGTTTCCCTCGATCTGCTGTACAAATATTACTGGGCTCAAGCTTCATCAAGCTATTTGCCATTGATATATTATATTTATTCATAACTCTTGGCTCTTACGCTTTTAATCTACTGTTGAACGCATTTCACGTCCAAGCCACACTCCAAGGATGTCAATTCCACCAGTACAAGCAAATATATGGATACATATAAATAACACTTTGCCATATCCGATACATAAATCGCTCACTTCGGACCTTATCTTAAGTCATTGCTGAATATGTCTTAACTTCTATTCTAGTTACGAACTTTTGGAACGATGATGAAGGTCAGGTAGTTGGTGATCTTAATCATATCATGTATTTTTCTTTGTGGAAGAAGACTGCCACGAATACGCCACTTCAAATAATAAATAATAGAGAATGATGTTCTTTTTTAATGGGTTTATGCGTTTTAATTCATTCTGAAGAAGTTTTCTGGGCGGCCAGCAGCAGCCTGTGGTTGGATCATTCACTCCGCGCGTGAGTTGCTTCAGATGGTAAAGCCAGGTATTGGCCACCAAAACAAATCACCAAAATATGGAATTCTGCTTTGCAAATCATTTTTGCCTCTCCGGTCCCGTATATCCCTAGGAACACAGACTTCTTTGAACGTTGTTGGATTGCCTTCTTCATGCTTTCTTCGCATGTTAGATTCAACCTTACCCTATACTAACAGCATGCATCTGCACCCAGTCCTCGTCTTACATTGGCAAAGCCCCTTACCTTCAAAGGCTGCCAACTATTCTGCCATGCTAAAACATCATTTCGAGTACAGAGGAGTAGTATGTGTGACTCGTCGAGGGGACAATGTCTATAAAAAGGGGGGAAGGGTTGTGCACAATTGCCCTCTCCTTCTCATTCAACATTTGATAGCTATAGTGTCGTTTACTCGGGTATGATGTCAGATCCTGCCCAATAGCCCAGTATACATGTGTTACACGCTAATGGTGCGATTTATTTTACATATCCCCAACAGGAATAAAATAGCTTACAGATAATCCTTGTTCGCCAGCGATCATTCATCATTCCAGATCGCGGTCAATATCTTCCCATGCAGATCTATGTGTCACGTGTCTTCCATCATGACTGACATTGTGGAGGATCAAAACTCCAATCCCTTCAACAGCCTTCTGCCAGATTGGGTTTGATTCCTAGAGATTGATAGTATGATGTCATGCTCCCTGACTACAGCCTACCCTTGAGGTGGTTTTGATGATTTTGCAGCGCAAGACAATGGTGCACCAAGACCCTACTCTCCGATAAGGGCAGTAGGATCGGTTATCTCGTCTTTTTATTTTATCTTTATAAAAAAATTTATATAAAAAGAAATCAATAAGAAAATATCGATGGTCTCGATTCTATAGAGACCAGGCACCTGGGCTAGACCAAATTCATCACCAGCCATCACTTAGCTTTGGACGAACTTCATCAGCACTACTAACGCCATCCACACCAACAATGCGAGCTAGAGAGGCGCTTTTCAGGCAACGGAAGAAACTAAAATAAAGTGTTGGGTTCAATTCAGCGACTTCCCAGGCATCCGTGGAGCTACCAAAGACGGGCTAACTGCCTCCGGGTAGCTGCCTTGAATTGGAGCTACAAAACAGCAGAGCTACCTGAGAGCGTCGAGCTTGCTGGTGCTATGGACTTCAGCTCCAAGACAGGGGAATAGGGGATATTGTTTGTTTATCTTTTGCCATCTAGCACCCCGTCACAGCCTCCTGGCCATTACGAAGTTAAAATGCACAATGTGCAAGGCCGGGATCTCGCTCGCATCTCATCTCAATTAGTACATGAGATGGGTCATCCTAAAGAGGGAGCTGACCGTGTTGCACCCCCGGATGCGGGACCCTCGCTCACCGAATAACAAGCCGCAGACAAAGGACAACGCCAGATACCGCCCACGTCAGAAACGAGGACCACTCCACCAACGGACTGGTCACAGGAACTGTTATGTCGAGCACGAGCTGCAGCGTGGCATGCACGCACTCAGTCCTGACTGCCGCCCTTGATCAATTGATTGGGCCGAGATCAGAGCCATGGTCTGGAGAAGACGGAGCTCCATGGGTGAACCCAGTCGCGACGACGACGGTGGCTGGGTGGGACATCGTCTGTGCCGCCAGCCCGTTTTTTCCTCCAGGAGTCATGACGCGACCAGTTGCGGTTCGCTTCTTTGGGATTCCGCAATCAGAACCAGGCCAACCGCGGGCATAAACCAAGGTGACGGAATAGGTAGGTGATATCATCATGGGAAATGAGGCATCCTGCTGGTAATGTCATGACCCGAAGAGAGAACAAGTACCTTTCGTAATTACCGGAGTCCCGTAGACGTTGGGGAAGCTGGGGGGGTAGATCTCTTCGCGTCGAAAGCGGACAAAGCCACGGGCTGCGGGACGGCGAGACAAAAGTGACTACAAGTCCAGTAAAAAAACCACCATTGCCGCCGCCAGCGACAAACTTATCCCAGCGGTGTTGCTACTTGGGTGTCTAGATAGGTACCCAAGCCTTAGCTGCTGCGGTCAACCCGCTGTAGTGCCTTATCCGTTATTTTGTGTCGTAACCCGTAATCATCCAGTGCCCATATCTCCCCGCCACATCCCAAGCTGAGACTCCTCTCCATCTTCACCTTCACCCTCACACACTCTCTACCTCTTTACCTTGCTTGTCCCGCCTCTGCCCAGCGCCGCCGTCTGTCCACAACGCCCTGTTCCTCTCGTCAAGCTCGCTAATCGATCACTCATTGCATCAGCGACCTGGTTTCAAGCGACGGTGGCACTCAAGGTGGTGCTGGTGGTGCCCTTCCCCCCCATCCCACCTAGCGAACCATCTTTAATTTCGGGTTCACCCACCCCCCCAGCTAGACCGACAGACTCCAGACCTGTCCGTCCGTTTTCCTCCCAACCATCCCTCCCATCTCATCCGTCTTTCCCACCCACACTCGCACACCTACACCTCTCGCCCGACTCGACCTCGTTGCTGCTCGATCCTCAACCTTGCGTTCCCCCCGTCGACCTGCACAGCTCTAGCCGCCGAATTTAATACCTAATCGCAGCCATGGGCAGCTTCACCTTCAAATGGTACGTCACTTTACATACATCTCAGCAGAGTAGCGGGGCTCCCGGTCGCACACATGCCATGCCTCTTGAACCCACGCGAGCTCTGTTCTGAGCTTCGAACACCCATGGTCCTCTCCTCGCTCATTGTTTTGTGTGTCGTGGTTGGCAATGCCGGTGTCCTGTCCATGTCTGAGACATTCCCGGGCTAACTTGGACCTTCCAACAGGGAACATCCAGCTGAGGAGGTCTACGTGACTGGCACCTTTGATAGCTGGACCAAGAGTGTCAAGCTTGACAAAGAGGACAATGTTTTCCAAAAGTCGGTCGAGCTCAAAGACGCATCCGAGAAGATTTACTACAAGGTACGTTGGTTCTGACTTTGCGCTTGTTTCTTTGCCAATTTACCATTCCATTGATATTCCTTCCCTACACCCTGTTCCTTGGTTTTGGCGGGCCCCATGGGTTCAAACCTCCTTTGCTCCTTCTGTATTGTTGGTCATGGCCCCCTCATCCACTCCCACCCAAGAAAAAAAAAAAAAAAAGAAAAAACCAGCGCATTCCCCCCTGCACCGTTTGGCGCTTGTGCTACCTGCATTCAATCACTCGCATCCCTTGTACTTGGTACTAAGGCGGTGATTGATCGAATAGTCGGGTTGACGAACAACACTTGCACGACATCCCATCGCGCATACTGCAGGGCTACTGTGAAGCCTAGCCTGGTGTCTTGCACAATGGCGGTGTCCCTTTCGTCATCCCATTCTACTATGCCCCGCAGGCTTCATTGCGAACAGAAGCGCTACTGGGATTGGACCGCGGCGCCAATAGATGCGAAGACCCTGTCGTCATTCACCTTGCTTGGGTCATGGTGTCACAATGCGCCAGGGTTTTTTACGGTGTGCCAGAAGCCCCACTCAGATCACAGCGCCAGCATGACGCAACGGGCTCGCGCCGAAGGCAGCACCTAGAAGCATTGGTGGGCAAAGCGGTGTGAATCTGTTGGTCCTCAGCCCATCGCAGGTCCGCGACCAAGGGTGCTTTCAAGAGTCAGGCCAGAGAGAGCAGTCTCGTACCTTTTTGCGCCACCACCTGGCGCTCCCCACGAGCCCCAGTCGAATCAAAGTCAAAAAGTAGAACGAGGGGCACCCGGCGCTAGTGCGTCTGCGTATCATATACAACCATGCCTCCGTCCACCCCCTCCAGTTCTTCCCCCCATCACTGATTACCCCCTCCTTCACCAACCAAACCAATTGATGCACTGTTCTTCTAAGTAACCGCGCAAATTTTTTTTTTTTACCACGCTCTCACTCACATCTCCATATAGTTTGTTGTCGACGGCAACTGGGTCGTTAACGAGTCTGCGCCCAAGGAGCCAGATCACGAAGGCAACGTCAACAACTTTCTGACCCCTGAACAAATAACACCTGCTGCTGCAGTCATCAACTCTATCACTCCTCTCTCTACTACTGTCGCCATGGCTGCTGAACAACCTGTGGAGACCAAACACGCCGAAGTCGAGACCAAGGCTCTTGACGAGAAGCCCGTCGAGGAGAAGGCTGTAGAGATTCCCGCCGAGACGAAGCCTGCAGAAGCACCTGTTGAGGAAAAGCCTGCTGAAGAAAAGCCCGAGGAGGTCAAGCCTGTCGAGGAGACCAAGTCTGTCGAGGAGACCAAGCCTGTTGAAGAGGTCAAGCCTGTCGAGGAGGCCAAGCCTGTCGAAGAGGTCAAGCCTGTCGAGGAGGTCAAGCCTGTCGAGGAGACCAAGCCTGCCGAGGAGTCTCCTGTCGAGCCAAAGGAGACCCCGTCTGATATCCCTGGCGGCTTTCCTATTACCCCTGCGACCGAGCTTGACAAGCCCATTAGCATCAACCCTCTCCCCGCTGCTGAGGGTGCTGTCAATCCCGAAAAGATTCCCGAATCTATCAAGGCTGAAGATATCAACGAGCATGTCAAGCTTGACAAGGAGTCGTATGAGAACGCAAGTGCTCTCCCCGGTATCGAGGCCGAGCTGCCTCCAGTTTCAAACAACTTGATCCCAGAGTCAAGCCTACCAATCACAGGTGTACAAGATGTAACTATCGCCACCGTGACTCCCACTGCCACTACAGCTGCCTTGGCTGCCGAAGTCCCTCTAGAGAAGAAGACCGAAACACCTGAGGTCAAGGAGACTGAGGAAGAGACCAAGGTCGAAGAGCAGCCTAAAGAGGAGATCAAAGAGTCTGCCCCCATTGACGAAGCCCCCAAGGATGTCGTTGAACCTGCTAAGGAGGTGGCCCCTGAGGTGCCAGTCGAAGTCAAGGAATCCATTATCGCAGCTGGAGAGAGCCCTGAAGCTGCTGCTATCCCCGAGGCTGTCGAAGAGAAGAAAGCTGTTGAGGCTGAGCTCCTGAACGAGGTTAAGCCCGTCCCCGCTGAAATTGAGGCTAAGCCTGAGGAGACGAAGCCTGCCGAGGAGACCAAACCTGCCGAGGAGACCAAGCCTGTCGAGGAGACCAAGCCTGTCGAGGAGGTCAAGCCTGTCGAGGAGGTCAAGTCTGCTGAGGAAGTCAAGCCTGCTGAGGAAGTCAAGCCTGCTGCGGAAGTCAAGCCTGCTGAGGGGCCTCTTGTCGAGGAGACCAAGCCTGCTGAGGTCAAGGCTGAGGAGGCCAAGCCTGATGAGCCCGTGGCCAGCACGGAGAATGGCACAACTAATGAGAATGGCTCAAAGGCCGCCGAGAATGGCTCCAAGGCTACTGAGAACGGGTCCAAGGCTGCGGAGAACGGATCCAAGACAACCGAGGCATCATCCGCCAATGGCTCCACATCCAAGGAAGCTAAGAAGAAGCACCGAATCAGCACACTCATCCATAAGATCAAGGCCAAGTTCAACTAGTTTGACTGAGGAATGATCGGAAATGAGATAATGCCGTGACGCTTTCTTTTCGCCTACGTTTTGGTTTATTGGGGTTGGTTGCTTCGTTTGTCAATGATTCCCCGGATCCGAAGGAGAGGAGAGGAGGAGTGGTTGAGAAGACCGAGTGCCTGGATCGCCGTCATATACCTAATTCATTGTTTTTTGCCCGTATTTCATCGATACCGAAATAGTTGTATCATAGTATCTCTCATCTTGAAAAGGTTTTGGAAAATTGATACGGAGATTGGAGACTTCGAGCCGATGTTTTTTTTTGGTGAATGAACCACGCATAAAGTGATTCTTGTGCTTGGCCTAGACATCCCTTGATCACACTTTGTTAACCCTCACGGGATGCATCACGTGCCATATTCTTGATGACTAAGGTTGATTCTGCGGGTGTCATCTCTCAGCGAGTTCTCGACTCCGTCACGGCTTGCCCCGCTGGTGACTCTCTCGATCCACCTGCACCCATCCTCGGGGTCCGTCCCAGCAGGACCCCTTCAAGCCTCTCATCCTCAGCAAGATCTAAAAATCAACATATACCCTCTCTTTCGCCTAACACCTCTGATCGCGGTTTTTTTACCCTTCCCTATCATCTTTCCACATAGCCTACCAATCTTAGGCGATCGAGTCGGTTCTCGTTTACTCTCAG
Organism: Calonectria pauciramosa; assembly: GCA_017140785.1. Classification (NCBI taxonomy): domain Eukaryota; kingdom Fungi; phylum Ascomycota; class Sordariomycetes; order Hypocreales; family Nectriaceae; genus Calonectria; species Calonectria pauciramosa. The sequence continues at coordinate 3,115,121 of JAACIZ010000006.1, read as the reverse complement.
TTGGTTGGCATGGGCTTGAGTCGAACGAGCGATTGAACAGGCATCCATTAACATCGCCGCAAAGCTTTGGTCGCGTACAAGCAGTTGTAAAGACCATGAACCCAGCGAACTCGAATCTGGGCAAGTCCCTACCAGCGCCATCGAACCCCCAACCCGCCCAAACCAGTCCAGCAACCTCGAGCTTCGAATCCTCCCGCCGGCCCACCCAAGCTGGACCTTCGGCCGCTCAGCCTATCCCACGAAAAGCTCAAGGTTTACGCAAACAACATCGCAATCAACGCCGACCTGGTTTTGGAGAACGGTCAAATTCCAATCTTGACGAAGAAGACGCCATGGCGGAACTGAGGGCAATGAGAAACCCTTCAAGCAGGCGGGGTCAAACTTCAATTACGCATTTGCTCGATTATTCTATGCCACGGCCAACCCAAGAGCACAATTTCCATTCGAGATCACATCGTCGAAATCCGGCATGGGGGCCTGGATCTGGATATCATGCTGCGGATAAAGCACGTTTCGTCCACGCCAATTATCGCTTCATTATGTCGCCGGAAGGCACGTATGAAAAACATGCATCAGACCCTGATCTTCACCTGGATTGGTCTTTAGTGATGCAAATCCTGGCCTCGAGCGAGTCGCAGTCTGCGTCATGCCCGATATGTCTCTCAGAGCCAGTCGCTCCTCGAATGGCGAAATGTGGTCACATATTTTGCCTTCCTTGCCTGATTCGCTTTATGAACTCGAGCTCGGGTGAAGAAGAGGAGAAGCCTGGAAAGGGACCCCGATGGAAGAAGTGTCCAATTTGTGAAGATAGCATTTATCTTCAAGATGCGCGACCAGTACGCTTTTACGCAGGCCAGGAAAGCCCGCTGCCCAGGGTTGGTGACGACGTAGTGCTTCGTCTGATGGCACGAAATGCACACTCAACTTTAGCTCTGCCGAGAGAAGGCGGCGCAGAGGTGTTAAGTTCCGAGAAAGACATCCCATGGCACTCTGCGGCAAACGTGTTAGACTATGCGCGAATCATGAAAGGCAGCGTGGAATATATGTCTACTCAGTTTGATGAAGAAGTATCGGCATTAGAACAACAGGCAAAAGAAGATGAGACAATGTTTGGGCAAGACGGGGAATGGTCACAAAAGGCCATTCGGGCAATCGCATCAGCTAAGGAAAAATTAGACGAACTCACAACGATTGAAACGTCAACCCTCGTCCAAGAACTCAAACCTGAAAAGCTCTCAGACGCCGATTTTTATTTTTACAGCTCACCGCCGCATCTTTACCTTTCCCCGCTTGACATCCGAATCTTGAAGACTAAGTATGGATCGTTCTCGCTATTTCCATCCACCCTTTTACCCAGGGTAGAACATATTTCAACCGGTCATGCGGTTGATGATGCGCTTCGCAAACGAGCGAAATATCTTGGACATCTCCCTCGCGGTTGCGTCATCAGTTTTCTAGAATGTGATTGGACTGACATTGTGCCGGCGGAGACCTTGGCATCATTTGGAAATGACATTGAGCGCCGAAGAAAGCGAAACCGCGATAAAGAAACCCAAGAAGAGCGTGAACGAATACAGGCAGAACGTCTTGAGGCAGCCGCCATACATAGATCGGCTGGATTTCAAAGGTCTATGGAGTCCCTTGAAGAAGATCATGTACCTGCGATGGATTTGTCTGAGTTTCAACCTTTGGCAACCCAGCCTGGAGCTACACCTCCGGACCCTCGACCAGGATTTGAAACACTGGCATCCATGTCAACAAGCCCTTCAACCCAAAGAACGATTTGGGGCACACGAGCGATAAATGCATCGCCAGACTTGGCGGCAGTAAGAGATTCAAATTTCGACGACGGCTGGCTCAAAGACGAAGACTTGTCTACTACAGAACTATCTATGCAAATTCAAGCCATTGAAGCAGCGGAAAACGCCAGCGCAGCGCAGGCCAAAGACAACAATGGCAGCGGCGGCGGAAGCGGTGCAGGAGGTGGGGGCAAGAAGAAGAAGAAACAGAAGATTACACTCATGAGCACCGGAGGAAGAAGAGGCAATTAACATTATTGGATGTCAATTTGAACATGCCTTCTCTGGTCAAGTAGACGATGAATAGCTTTGGAGTTCGGGTATGAGTTTCACTTTTTATTAGGCTTGAAATTGGAGTCATACTCGATCGATTTAGCGGTTGTCCCGTAGAAAGTAATTATCATCATCAGATAGGGCATTTTCCCCCATGGTGATGAGCTCTTCCAGACACATCACCCAAAAATTCATCCACATCTTGGCTGAGGCACGGTGTTGTATGCTATAATGATGAATGCTCTTATCGGACCTGACTACTCTCTTATCGCGACCCACCCACTACCTGATTGACCAGTCGTGAGCCAGGGTCTTATGCTGCTCTGCGGGGCCAAGCCATCCATTCCCAAAAATTTTCCCCATTGCACGGCTTCGCGCAGCAGCAACGAAATCTTAGTTCCTTGAACAGCATTGAGCTGCAAATTTCTGCGACACATACAGCTCAGCCGGTCAGAGCAGAGCAGAGCATGGCCGCCGAGACGTCGCCTTCTCTCACCTCGACGTCGCATACGTTGACCGCCGCGCCCATCATGGCGTCGTCCGACTCCCTGGCAAACGGCCATGTCCTCGCTCTCCTCGAAAGCCTTCGCGAGGGCAACCGCCATGTTTTCCTACAGCCCTCAGCCACCATCCCTACAGACTCTCTCGGTCTCGTCAAGAACACGCTAGAGGGGTTCGCATCCCAGGTCGGTGACGAACAACAGGAGAGGCTGAAGGAAAACCGGAAACGAAAGCGGGCGACTGGTTCCGAAGATGTTCTCAAGATGCGCAAGGTGTACATTGATGGATTTGAGACGAACCAAGTATGGCAACAAGCCAAGAGAATTATCGGGAGCGTCTTGAAATACTCCGAAGATGCCCTTGCCGAGCTAGAAGAACGAGACGAGATTGTGATAAATGGCGTTGTGGACCCCGACTCCAGGATGCTCGAATTTGGAGAAGACGGTTTCGAGGTGGGATCCGAGGATGACGATGACGAAAACGAATCGGTAGAATCAGACCAAGAGGCAGAGGAGGACGAGGAAGAGGACGAGGAAGAGGACGAGGAGGAAGACGGGCAACCAGAAGATGGCTTCGAGGATGACATTGAGGGCCAGGGTGAGATTGAGGAAGAGGATGAAGATGACGACGAGGAGCCGGTCGAAGAGTATACCGAAGACCCTCATGGCCTTAACGATGGCTTCTTTTCTATTGACGACTTCAACAAACAAACGCAGTGGTTCGAAGATCAAGATGCTAGAGGAGATCCAACCACCGACCAAGCCAGTGACGATGAAGAGGTCGATTGGGATGTCGATCCTTTGGCCCCTCCAAAGTCAAAGTCAAAGACTTCAAAAAACGCCGTGGATGATGAGCCGCCTTCAGACGAAGAGGATGACGACGATGAGGCTGGACCTACGTTTGGTGACATGGCACTCGATGCGCCAGAAGGCGATAGCGAGGATGAAGCATTTGAAGATGCTGCTGATGATGATGAGGGAATGGATTTCAATGCCAATGAGGTCTACTACAAAGACTTCTTTGCGCCTCCTCCCAAGAAATTCAAGGGCGACAGGCCCAAGAAAGCCGTGCGTTTCGAACCCAAACAGCCCGATGAAGCCGATGTCCAAAGGGCAATGGATGATGTCCGCAGAGATCTCTTTGACGACGAATCAGAACAAGAAGATTCAGATGATGCTCTGTCGGATGTGTCAGCTGGAGATCCCAAGTCTCGTCGCTCAGCTCATGAGCGTCGACAGGCCAAACTTGCTGAGGAGATCCGTAAGCTTGAGGCTGCATCCGTAGCCAAGCGAGAATGGGCCATGTCTGGTGAGGCTACGGCAGTGGATCGTCCCATGAACTCTCTTCTTGAGGAAGACCTAGATTTTGAACACGTTGGCAAGCCAGTGCCAGTCATCACTCCAGAGGTCACGGAGGGCATTGAAGAGCTCATCAAGCGACGTATTCTCGCTCAGGAGTTTGATGAAGTCATCCGTCGCCGGCCGGACTCGGAAGTCGTTCCTGCAGGAACTCGTCGGGGCCTGGTAGAGCTTGACGATAGCAAGGCCACCAAAGGCCTTGCTGAGATCTACGAAGAGGAGCACGTCAAAAACAACAACCCAGACAGCTACGTCAGCCAGTCTGATGAGAAACTGCAGCGCGAGGAAAAAGAAATCGAGACAATGTGGAAAGACGTCAGCGCTCGTCTGGATGCTTTCAGCAGCTGGCACTACAAGCCCAAGCCGGTTGCCCCTACACTATCTGTTGTGCCCGATGTCGCCACTGTCACGATGGAGGATGCCCAGCCTGCAACAGCCCAGGGCGTGGCTGGCGAAAGCAGCCGCATGGCGCCGCAGGAAGTGTACAAGGCCGGTGCCGACAACGTGGCCAAGGGCGAGGTCGTCACCAAGAGCGGCATGCCCATGGCCCGCCAGGAAATGTCACGCGAAGACAAGGCTCGTCGCCGTCGCCGCGAGAAGGAGCGCGTGCGCAAGGCCGGCGGTGTCGATGGCAAGAAGGTCGTCAGCCGCCGAGCCCAGATGAAGCGCGACACCATTGCCGAGCTGAAGAAGGGCGGCGTCAAGGTCATCAACCGCAAGGGCGAAATCACAGACGTGGATGGCAAGAAGGCCAAGGCGCCCAAGGCTGTGACGAGTGGCAGTTTCAAGCTATAAAAGATGGGAAAAGAGGAAGAAAGGGGGGGCATGGGGTTTACAAAAGCGCTTTATAATAGAACAGCCGTTCTTTTTTCACAATTCCAAGTATATGTTTGTTCTACAATCCTCACATACACACATGTACATTTGGTTTCGTAAACACTTGTTCGTGCTTGATAAATCACACACCATGTTGCATTTTGCTTGGGCTCGGATTCTTCCCGTTGAGCACATGGCACCACAGGAGCACGTCACTCAATCCCAAGAGCAATAGAAACATCAGTATAGTACAATAGTCAGAAGCATTTCCATAAATGGCATGTCGCCTTCCTTCTTTCAACTCGTGCACTGAGACTACCCAACTCTTCGGTCAGCGAAGGTCTCATTGGTTCCAATCCCAATATATCGTTTGATATTGTCCATTTTTAGTCTTTCAAGAAGACTCCCAACTCCAAATCCGGTAAAACATGCTCAGCCCGCCCTCTTCCACACCCATGTCGTTGGCGCCGATCTACTTTCTTATGTCTTAACAATTTGGTTTATGCTTCAATCTCAACCTTGGCTTTCTTGGCAGACGAATCCTCAACGGGCTCATCATCAGCCCTTCGCTTTCCGTTGGCCTCAGCAGCAGGAGCGGGAGCGGGAACAGCATCCTTGTTCTTCTTGCGGACAAGGCCGCTCAGATCAGTGGCAGTCTTCTTAGCCTCCTCTACACGGGCTTGTGTATCAGCAGCAGACTCGCCGGCAACAGCCCCGAGGAGACCGCCAAGGGGGTTGGCGTCGGCACCCAGGAGACCCTTTGTGTCAATGGGGTCATTACGCAAATCGACAAGCTATCAAGGTCAGTCAACACACCATCACCATCACGAGATGAAGAAATTGCATACTCTCTGTTCCATATCACCAATGACCTCCTTCATCTCTTGGATCGACTTGCGCGCCAGCTCGTTGTCCTCGGGGGACGCCATGGTGGCAAGTTCAACTTCCTTGTTCTGCAACTTCATCTTAGAACTCTTGATGGCCAACTCCATCTCCTTTACAGCTTCGTCGCGTAAGCCCTGGTCTAGCTCCTCCCGCTTAGTGTTGGTCCCATCGTCGTCCGGCGAGGTGATTGAGGCAAACTCGAGAGCCAATGACAGCTTGAAGTGAGCCTCCGCGATGATCTCTGACTCTTCAGGGTAGAGCTCCATCTTATATTTGAGAGAGATGCGACCATCCTCGATCGCATTGGGATAGCTAATCACATTATCAGTCCAGTCTCAAAAAGGGTTGGGCATGTCAACGCACCGCTCGTTCTCGAGTGAAATTTCAGCCAGGGCATCGTGGGTGTCTGCGAGACGCTCCTTGATGTGCTTTACGGTTGCAGAGTCACCGCTAGAAATCTCCTTGCCTTTGCCGTCTTGTTCCCCTTGATCCAGCTTGTCGAGCATTTTTAGGTAGCAAACACGAGCGAGGTCGAGGATTTCAAAAGCGGTCGCAAGGTCATCTTCCTCCTCCTCTTCTTCTTCTTCCTCGCCTTCGGCACCCTATCCTCATAGTCAGCCTTGAATACATCGCCAGTCTGTATCGTTCTGTTATCGCACCTCGTCCTCGTCAGAATCATCAAAATTTTCATCGCCAGTGAACTGGAAGAGAGGTTTCTTAGCGTCGGTTCCTGTCTTGGTCACCTCATCCTTCTTCTCGTCAGTTGCGGCATCTAGCTGGGCTAGCTGAGCAGCAGACTTCTTAGGCTTAGCATCGCCATTAGCCTTCTTCTTCTTGTCGGCAGCGGCGGGGCCTCCCAAGACGTCGCTCTTGCTCTGGCCAACCTTGAAAAGACTACGACCATAATGAAAGAGGATTTCAGCATTCTCGGGTGCGGTTTCACCATTGATTTCGGCCTGAAGGACGCTGGCCCTTGAGAAAATCTCGGTGGCTTCCTCGTAGTTTCTTTGCGCATAGAGAGCCGTGCCTTTAGCAGACAGATCCGCCAATGTGACCTTCTTAGATTTGATATCATCGTCAACTTCAGGTACGCTCTCGGCTACATTTTCGGCATCTGTGATGGCAGGTGTGGCCTCGGAATCGTCATTGTTGGTAGACTTGGAAACATCGTCGACAGCCTCAGGCTTGGTCGTCTCCTCGACAACGGGGTTTGCGACCTGCTCGATAACAGGTACAGTCCGCTCAGTAGCCTCGGCCATGATAAATATTAGTCAGGGATACACAATTGAAGATGGAAATGGCTCTCGATGGTGACTCCGTGGTGGATGAAAAGCGGGATGAAAAGGGAAGCAAAACGTCAAGCTGACTAGTAAATGCGACACGGCGAAAAGAGAGTTTGCGACACGCCCTCGCAAGCTGCAGGTGGTATGACGCGCCGTAGCTTCCTGTTTGTGGGCATGATTGGCCAGGTAACGTGTAGCGGGGTAGGGAAGTACCAGCTTTGACGCTAACCTGCTAAGATGGGCTTACCACTGTCATTGTTCAGGGTAGCTCCGTGGTTTGACAAACCACAAAAGCCATATCAGAATAAAGATGTAGCCGGCTTCTTTACTTGAGACAGGCCTTTTGAATTATTTCCATGCGCCCTTTCTCTCTCTGCTTTTTTCCCCTTGACTTGCTACTGGGAAATGATTTTAGTAAGCTTAAGGGTCTACAATGGATTTATTTTTGCGTGCTAGATATGTTTTGACTAAGTGGCACCCATGAAGCTATCAATGATGCGACGGATTTTTAGAAGAGCATTTTCCCTAACACACACACGCAAACAAAAGGTGAAATAACCAATGTAGCGACACCCACGGTGCCAATGTATTGCGAACCACTAACCGCCCGAGCGTATCAAAACAGGAACAACATCATCATTCGATGGATAATCATCACGCGGATACAGTGCTATTCGTATCGTGTTATCATAAATACAATGGGCCAAAAATCAAATACCTGCATAGCGAGAAAGAAAATGAGTGCACTAGACCAATATACTTTGGGTCACCTGTAATAAATGATTTTAAAGTGAGGATTATTGCGGGGTTGGTATATTGCGCTGACTAGTACCTTATGGTGGTGCATAAGATGGAGCAAAGTATTATTTTGTGAACCTTGAGATTTTCCTGATATTCTGGAACGCAGCTACCCGGAGTGAACAATTGAGACATATTGATCTGGTGTACCTGCGTGAACAGCCACACAGTGCCTCAACATGTTCTCACCGACAGGATTGTTGTCACCACAACGTCCTCGTGGAACGCTAGAGCTCAACACAGCATGTTTGGCGTCAACCCAACTGGTCTGGATACCGCTTTGGTGGCGGTTCATCACTTAGCTGGCCCATGGCGCGACGTGGCGCGCTTTACTTGAAGCTTCGTGCGTGACCAAGGCACGAAATCATGTGCCCCTTTTGCTTTTTCTGAGATATTATTGGTCTGAGGGGCAAGCCATCGCTAGGCAACAACGCCTCTGACGATCCGTTGGGTCATTGGTATCAGTTGACAAAGGCGGGAGGGTGGTCCTGCCGAATGGTCTCGATGGGACGGTTGTCGTGAAGCCTGGGATATAAATGGGCACGTTCCGGGCAGCCGTTCAGAAGCGATGCCCACACCTGGAAAATTTCTTGTAGCCTCGAAATCATACCAAAGCTAAACGACAAAGTTACAATTTCGAGATATTTGTTTTCCCGTAAAAAAACAAACCTTTTCCACAATGTCGACAAATGATACCACCAATGATAACTGTTTCACCAAGGTAGAGTTTTATATTAACGAGGTCGTGCATCACCCTTGCTCACAAAAATTGCAGGATGCCCTTGGCCAGATCTGCTGGCTGGAAGTGCCTGTTCTTGATGTAGACCGCGCTAAGAAGTTTTATACGGATATCTTCGGGTGGGAATTTGCGCCGGAACCGAAAAACGCCGTCGGGGACTGCATCAAGAGCATGCATTTTTTCACTAAGGGCAAGACCCTTCATGGAGCCTTCCTGCATGTAGACGAGAAGTATCAGGTTATCAACCACACACCCGGCAACCCGGCTGCGGCGCCCATATTGCCGACACTCTGTGTGATTGATTGTGCCGAGACGCTAGACAAGGCTGCCTCGCTTGGAGGCAAGACTGCCATGTGAGTGTATCCGAGTTCCGGCCATGTGAAAGAGGAAACTAACAATCCAAAAGCCCCAAGACAGAGATTGGTGGGAACATGGGACATTTTGCGAGGCTTATCGACACAGAGGGGAATATGATCGGACTTTGGTCTCAGAAATAGGCATGTGATTGTGTTTGGTTATCTACGAATTTTTCCTTTGCAGTAAGGCCGTTTATAGTATGTCAATTCAATCAACAATGCTCGCTCTGGGACAACCAACCAATTCCTCCGCTGCTGTTGGCACTCATTGGAAGCGAGGCCCACTGACTTGCATGTTCCTCTCCCCCATGATTGCATTTGCCTAAGGCGGACAAATTGTGGACTCATCGGAAACTGATATTAGACTCATGATGATACGTAGAGGACATCGGCTCTGTACTGTCCGGTTTGGAGAGAAGATTCAAAGTCGTGCCCAGGCGAAGTTTTATTCGTGGGAAATATTCTGCCACAGAAATAAGTGGACTAGAGCCCGGAGAGATTCGTGGCCGGTCGGGATGGGGCCGCGGAGCATGGGCCCGAGACACCGGAGACGCACCAAAGGTCCAACGGACAAACGAGCATAGCCGCAATGGAGTCGACATCAAGCTTATTTTTTCTTGACGAGGCATCAGTATATGGGAATTAATCAAACTAATACATCTTGCGGGCATATTGCACATATGCATGGTGTTCATCCGGTGGACAAGGATCAGTGCATCTTGGCCAATCCCAAGATAGGTGCTCGCTACGCCTGGTATTGTACGGACGTGCAGCAACCATTTACATGCACTGACTGGCCAACCGATAACCGCAATCCCCGTGGGTGGTTGCGCAATTGGGAAAGAATAGAACGGGCATATCCAAGCAGAGAGCGGCGAAGCATTACAAATGCAGCGTGGTGGAATTGCTCGCCGGGTTGATGATTGGGGCTAGGGTCACCCGAAATGCTGGTCGCATGCTGCTCAAGGGTCTGGAAATCGGAAAGTTTTACTTGAAAGCCAGAGGGATGGGTTGCACATCGACACGTGAGGCAACATTTCCGGTTTGACGCGTGGTAGCATTTCCGTTTTGGTTGATGGGTACGCACGCACTGGGAGTTAGATGACCCAGCGATTGGGGTTAAGCGCAACTGTGAATGATCCACATGAGCCGACGCCGCCGGCGGGGCAGAGCCCATGGGGTTGAAGCCGCCGTCTATTACCGAAGATGATGGGAGGAAGGTTTGGATTGGAACGTGTGATGAGATGGGCTTTTTTCCCTCTTCTTTACCCTCTCATCCAAGCCTGCAAGGGTCCCTCTATGTTGAGCACAGACTGCACGTCCTTCGTTTCTCCAAGTGCCAAAAATGGACAAAAAAAAACGTCTCAGGTATACAAGATGAAATAAGACAGGACGAACAACTAGATCAACTCGGGCTTCAAACTGAAAACGACCAAGTTGTTTGCGCGGCTAGCCCCATTGCGACAGTGTTTAGAGCCAGGGGAGCGGGAAACGATTGCGCCATATTGACTTTGGTATCCTTACCTGAGGTTACCATTGACGGACGGTCTGGGTAAGCCTGCCGTCCCTTGACTCGAGCATTGCTCAGCGATACATCGATATCACCATGATGATGGGTTGGAATATTTCCCTCCTCCTCGGGTCGCATGGCCATGAAACAAAAACAAATTCCCGGTGGCAGGGAGCAGCCCCCGTCGAAACAACCCCCCAAGTCCAATCCCAGGGATCACTTTGACAAACGCATGAAGAACATCTGCGGGGATGACCAACGCGGATTGGTGGAGAATCGCACCCTCTAAAGTCCAGCATTCAGGTAACCTGGAGAATTGACGCTCCAGCGCCATTGTGGTGGTGCCCCCTTCGCCCCGTCGCCGCCGTCCCCACCCCCAAGTGGCGCCCGCTCCACTTGGAGGAGGGAGCGGCTTGACGGATGATGGAGAATGGATCGATGGTAGGCCAGCTTGGCTCTGCCCGTATTTTTCCCCTTTGTTTCCCAATGTGGCGGCATGGTATGTGCTTCAACACTAGGACATCATTGTCGGATGGAATTTCCCAGTCCAGATTACCGCTCATCGTGGAAGCTTCCCTTAGCTTGCGCGAGGATCGGCCGCTGATTTCGCTGTGGCGCTCGAAGCAACGTTGTTGTCTTGTCGCGAGTGTGGTGGGCGTGCGCACTCGACTTACACGGCATAAAGTTATATGATATGGGCATATGGGCACATGGGCACATGGGCATGGCGAGCTTGGCATTTTTTGGTAGTCCCGAGCCAGTGGAAGTCTGCCTGGCCCACCCGGGGTTGAATAATACCTCTTGTGCTAAAGCCTTGCTGAGGGTCGGTTCCAGCCGCTGTTCGTTTATTTGTTCGCTCACGATCCAACTACCAAGTCCAGATAGCTTATACACGACCCTTTGCAAGGGCCCATTACATCCCCTCCCATGCGTTGCCTCCGTCTCCATCATCACCCATGCACGTCCGTCCGACGTTTCTTTCCGCGAATCTTCCGCTCATCCCCGTTGCCAATTGCTTCTGCCTTGCCCCCACCGTACCCTCGCGGAGACCTAGGGATGGGGGCTCAATGGAGTGGGGTGATCGCTACCTTAATTATTGCTTGGTACGATAGAGGCCTCGAAGGCCCTCTGTGGGAGATAGACTAGTACTTGATGCCGTCTGCAAAAGCAACGGCGTCTCAAGGTACCTGTTGGCCTAGCCCACAGACCTTGCCCATCGTGCACTGCGCATTACACCTCGGAAAGTCCCTTGTCTACGTAGCACTTTTCCGTCGTCGTATCTCATTGTCTAGTGTTTCCTGTATTATCCGTTTTGGTAAATACTACCTCTACCTACACGTAAGTGCTACCCGCGTACAACCCGCCATCTCCTATCCGTCTCCTTTTCTGTGCTCTCCTTCCGTCTCCGCCTCCCACCTCCCCCCCCTCACTTTCCACTAAAACCCAACACATCCCACGACTTCAGGCTTTTATTCTCCGACCTTGACACTTCCCTTGACCAGGCCTCAAGCACATGCATATGTATGCGTGTCAGTGAGACCACACTGGGGAGCTCCGCCGTATCGCAATAATGATCAACATCCCTCTCATCTAAATCCTATCAAACAACCTGGTCCCACATCCCACATCCCACACCACAGCAAACAACAAACCAGAAAAAAAAGGAAACAGCAGAAAAAGATCTTGCTGACTGGCTAAAGCCCGTGCAGCTGCCAGGCCGGACCTTTTGCCTTTCGTCTATTTCTCTCGTCTCGCCTGCACCTCTCACGTCAAAGTCTAGAAGCGCGCCTGTGGTGGAACAATTTGACACCCGCACCACCCGTTCTTTTTCCGGCTCGCTTCCACCAACAGCAGCACCCGAGTTCTGCCTCGTCATGGTCTTCCCCCCCAGTCGCTTCCTCTGATCCTCTCAAAGCCTGTCACCCCCAGGCCAGGGATCCGCTCCCTGGTTTCGCCCCTGCCTCGCCCTATCTGCCCGGCTCAAACGTCCCATCGGTCAAATATTCCTCGCTTGGATCCTTAGCGCGTCCATCCTCGCCGCATGCGATATCTTCGTACTCTGCATGTTACGACCAAGTTGACTCTTACTTAACTCTTATTCTGGCTCCTCCCTCTTTCGGCTCTTGTAGGTAGTGCTAGCGGCACGGGGTTCTTCTCTTTACTTACTTTCTGCAGCTTAATATCCATGTGCGTCTGCCCTGCAATATTGCATTTTCACCTCTCTATTTTTCTCTCATTTATTTGCCGCTGAGACCGTCGGCCTTTCGCCTACTGACTGGCATACCCCATAGTCTGTCTCCACAGGGGTCCTCCTTCAAACCCGTACCCACGGTTCGACAACTGCACCGACAACACCGTTGCGACACACAAGAACGCTTTGGACCTCACCGAGCTGTCGTCCCGCCTCAAGCCTAAGCCGTTTTCCCCATCGTCACACTGGCTCGTGCATTTGTTTATCGAACATCTTGATTCGACTCAATCCCTCGAGAGCGATCCGTATTTCGACCCGAATTCGAGCTCAAAAGTGCATTTCCGCCCTAACCTACAATTGTTTCAACCGTATCTCACCATCGTCGCGCGTCGCATTCGAATCATTCGCCGTCCGATCATCGAATCTGCTACCGAGCCTAAGCGTACGGCAATATTTCTGAGCTGCTGGAATGCGTGCAACTGGACACTTTGGGGAAAATTGGAGGATACTAAGCAAGTGTTCGGTTGAGACTGTGGAATACGATAGAAAGAAAGAGGTGGGATTAGTCGAGTCGACATCCGATTACAGATGGCCGCCGTTCAAAGAATGATGGCCGAACCTCCTTTGGTCCCCGCGCCTGTGTCTGGTGTTCCGATGGACATCTCTTCGTCAAGTCCTGTTGGCGTCGACATGAATCGACAAAGTCAGAGCCCTACTATGATTGATGAAAGCTCGTTTGGTAGCACGCCGGCCAGTGGGGATGCTAGGATCGTTGTCATTGTTTATGGGCAAGGGCAAGACCAGATTGTCTCCGTTTTCGCAGAGGTGCTCGGCCTTCCATTCAGAGCAAGAGGGGGTTTCGGCCAAGTAACAGCAGATGACCGTGGCTTCGTTGTCGGCATTGCAGCCAACGAAGCAAAGAGTGATGTGGCTGAGCGTAACAGGGAACTTGTTGTCGCCATCAACGCTCATTGTGTTAACTTAGGAATGCCTCCGGACCTTCACCTCTCAGCGCAGTGTGATTACGAATTTCTCTATACAGAATCACCATTTTTCCGCCGCGACCTGGCACGATTTACCTCATTTACCTTGGGCCAGATCAACCACCATGAAGCTTTGATGGCAAAACCTAGGACATATTTTATTTCTACCACGTTTCCAGATGTTCACGCCGCCTTACCGAACATTGATATCCTGACTGTCGGCGCTGATGCCGTGGAGATACGTGTCGATTTATTACAGGAGCCTCTTGGAGACGGGAGCTTTTCGGAAATACCTAGCCTAAGCTATGTAGGAGAACAAGTCATGCTACTTCGTCAGAGGACCGAGCTTCCCATTATTTTCACCACACGATGTACGCGCGAGAATGGAAGGTTCCCTATGGACAACCCGGAAATTTACTATAACTATTTGTCCCGCGCAATCCAGTGGGGTGTGGAATACATTGACGTCGAGCTATGGCTACCCGAGGCCATTAGAAAAAAGTTGTACGAGGAACGAGGCAACTCTCGCATCATGTCGGCCTTTCATGACTTCTCTGGCACGTTTCGGTGGCCATCAAAATACGCTCAGGAGGTCTTTGAACAGTCTAGACGGTATGCCGATATTATCAAAATGATTGCAATCATCAACGAGCATAACGAAAACTTTGAGCTCGAATACTTTCGCTCGAAAATGCGATCTGAATACCCCGACGCCCCACCATTCTCAGCTGTTAACATGGGTGAAATTGGACAGTTCTCGAGAACACTCAATCCTGTATTTACTCCTATAACCCACCCTCTCCTCCCCATAATCGCCGCCCCCGGCCAGCTGAGCGCGGCAGCAATCAACGGCGCTTTAGCTCTATTAGGGCAACTTCACAGAAAGTCGATATATGGGATAAGCAGTACAGCAGCAAAAAGCGCTACACCACAAGGGCCATTCTACGAGAAGTGTTTTAATGAGCTTGGATTGCCTTACCATTTCGCCGTGGTCGATCGAAATCCAAGTAACACTGGAAGCATGGAGGCTTGGTGCAACCAGAAGAACTTCGGCGGCGCCTATCTAAATCCAGGGCTGGCACACCAAACAATAACTAAAAACAGTTCTTTCTTTTCGAGCTTGAATGGAGGCACGGGGCCTATCCTATCAGAAGCCGCTCGCGTGATTGGAATCGTGGACACAATTGTTGTTAGATCTGCAACGTCATCAACCTCGTCATCACCGCATTCAATACCATCCAGCCCCCGTCACCGACAAAGCGACTCTCTCGAACCGGCTTCCCAGCCAGGTCTACCGGCAAGCACAGCGCTTGTATTCGATAATGCGGGCTGGAAAGGGATTTTGAGCACGCTCATCCGTGATTTGACTCCCTCAGCTTACTTCGGACGCTCAGCTGTCGTTATAGCATCGTCATCGGATGATGCAGCGCCAGTGATATTCGCCATGCGAGCGCTCAGAATATCAAAGATATATACGGTCGGATTTCGAACACCCTCGGCACTTGCTCGAAACGCTCCCCCGATTGAACCATTTGTCGACCTCGAGAGTCTTCGGCGCGCAAGATCAGTTGAGGATGAAAGTGCTCCATTCGTCATCGTATCGGCACTCGGACCAGGAAAAAGCAATCTCGTCGGCATGCTAATACGAGCATTTGGTAGCAATGGTTCTCGAGGAGCAACAATCTCGAAAAGGGTCTTCCTAGATCTGGCAGAAGGAGCCTATCCTCGGCCATCAGATCCAAGCCAAATCGCCGAGAAGTGCGGATTTGCCACTTACGGAATGGTTGATGTAGCAGCCTTTACAACTGTAGAGACTCTGCGAATTCTGGTCGGGCAAAACGTACCGTATAGCTTCGTGCGTCTTGCAGGCGGCAGTAACCTTTACTGACGAGGCAGCGGATGACCATTGCCGCACGCCAACGGCTTGTACTCGTGTTCAAGCGGTCAATATTCTAGACGAAATTCCCCGGAACCGAAATTGATGACGATTCGCGCCAAGGATTGGAGAACTGGATTTAGTCCTACAACCGAGTAACTTCAGTCATAGGGACCTGTGCTATAGAACATGGCGACTCCCCAAGCGCCTTGCGTGCTGTGGCGAATTGGCGAGGACAAGGAAGTATGCTTGCCTGCATAACGGCACCAACGGTAACCCCATGTCACGCGCCGTCGTCACCGTCAGCGCCTAGCCCTAACGCCAAATATGACCCTGGATGCTTGATTTGGGCTTCCACCACTGCAGGGCCGGAGCGGGGCTTCCCCCTGGCTGCTGCTATTTTGACGTTGCTCAACTTTCGCAAACAAAGCCCAGAAACGAATGTTTGCCGCCCACAGGACCCGGGGCTTTCTGACATCGTTCCGTAAGACCCATGCTAAGGGGTGGCTTAAGGAGGGAGTGGGTTGCTGCAACCTCACATGCGTGGCGTTTGGATGGGCCAGAACGGTCTCGACTTTATTGACGGGATGTCGCCTAATAGAGGAGTTGGCATCTCGGGGATGGGCTAGACTACGTGTACACTGGCACATTAGACATGCCGGCAATGATATTTCATGTGCTATGATGTATTTGAAACTTGGAATGAGAAATCTTTGATACCATAGGCAGCTGAAAATGACAGTTGCACAACAAGATGCTAGAGAACATTGTTTCCCCTTAATCGGCAGATGGCACTTGTGATTCTAAACTTGGCCTGGGTCATATATGAGATGTTCTATGCGTGGAGTAGGTAGCACTGAGGTGTACCATGGAAGAAGCGGATGAGATGGAAGGCGACGAGGCGAGGCTTGATGGGCAACACGTCATGGACAGCCCCCTGGCTGGGCTCCCCGTCATCCCAGGCACACCTTCGTGGGCGAAGAGGGGCTAATGGCCCTGTGTGGGATTCAGGGCGCTTGCTAGGAGCCCACATATGAAAGCATGTAGGCACTTGTTTGCAATCCACCTTCTTGCAGAGGTGGCCCAACGATTCAGCAGCCCGCGGGAGAGGGGGGGAAACTGCATGGCTTCGGCCCAAACAGAAACTCTGCACGACTCAGATGATGTCGAAACAGATGGTGAGATGATGGGCATCGATTAAGGACCGTTATGCAGCCCTGAACCAGGGGTTGGGCGAACATGTGCGCCGTGCCATTGAATTGTGGCTTTGGTACGGCGGAGAGTCGAGGATTGGGATTGACAGGCTCTGGCAAGGGCATTCCCCAGAGGAGGGACGTAGGACCCTGGCCCGGTTAAAGGGCCTGCACCGGTAGACCTGAATGAACAGGGGAAGCCCCCAAAGCGCCAGAGTGAAGTTACCGATCGTGGTCGAGGTCGGAGTCTATGGAAATCGGCTGAATGGCCACCGAGGGGCAAATAGGGAAGGTCTCTGAGAAGCCTGCCGGGGCAGCTTTGTGATGGGGTTGTGTTGGGGGAGGGCTTGATCTGCCTCTCTCGCCACATCTGGGATCGACTGAGCACGAGGCGGCCCGAGAATGTGTCGAGAGGGTGTGAGTGAAGGTGGAGGGATGTGCAGTGGTACAGTAGTGGTGAGAATCGAGTGTGGTGGCATGCAGATAAGATGAACAGGGCAGACACCACCCCCCATTGCTTTTCTTGGGCCCAACGAGGAGGAGTTCGGACGAACAGGAGCTTTAGTTCCTGGGGCAGGGGCACCGGACGAGCCGTTGGACTTGTTCTCTTTGGGGGAAATCTGCCGACGAGAGGGTACAAGGCGTTGGATCTGAATGCCGGAGTAGCTGTTGAGCGACGCATCTTCAACCTTCCACTAACTTGTCTGAATAGTCGGCATATTCCCCAAAGGGCTACAGCTACCCACAGTGCATGCAATGCGTGACATCGAGTCCCTGATCCAAGAGGGTTGACGTCGTCTTTCAACGCACATCCCGATCCACTAGCCAATCTGTACGCAAGGTAAAATAACCCAGGGGATGGATGGCATGCATCATGAGACTAGACGAGACATGAGCAGCAAGCACGCCGCCCTCGCAATTGAGGAGTGACGCGTTTTTTTCCTCCCTCCCAAATTATTGTATGACGCCCGGAGATGAAGAGTGAGCCTTACTTATTTCAATGGGGCGAGACTGAAGGCGTATCAGATTCGAAGTAGGGGGAGGGGGGCTGCTCAACTTCGGCTGCCCAGGGTATTTTGCTCCGGATGTGAGTGTGAGTAGAGACGCATGGCCGCATCGGGTAGCACAAACACACCGACAAAGTCGAATGAGGTAGAAAAGGATGCCAGGGGCTGGTGGAGATGTATCCCAGAATGTCTTGTCAAAGCGGGTGATGGTGAGGGAGCATAAAGGAAGGGTGATCAAGGCAATACTTGCAGGCATATAACCGCCGGTAACGATATGATCGTCAACTAGGACAAGAACATTCCAGCACCCCGGTGAACTCTGGCCATCTAGATAGAAACAGGGCAAAGACCCCTTTCTACGGTAATGTTTGCGGATTGCCGTACAGGCAAGTTTCTTTTGAGTTCAGTTACATTGCGGAATATCACACCGTGATATAGCATCAGATCCAGCACATGGTAATATAATTCATCTCCGAGAAGCCGCTCTACAAGCTGGATGCAACATGATTGCTTCTTTTACATATTGAGCAAGAAATTGCCGGCTAGATCGAGCGTTTTAGGTGTGGAAGATGACTTGGAAGCAGGGGAACCTTGCCACAGGTATGCAAGGCACGGGTTTTTGGAGAGATGTGAAGATGCAGAAAACGCGGCAATAGGCAGTATGCTCCTATCACGCCCTATGGGCAAGTGGAATAAGGGTAGATGAAGGCCTAGGGCGTGTGCATTAGATCCCCAACAACATCAAACAAGACCCAAAGATGGGTGCTGGGTGTGGTGAAACTAGTCTGCTTGATACCGATGAACCGGGGCAACCCCTAGAAGACAGGGTAGTCTTCTTTTCTTTTTCCTGGCCGAATCTGACAGCATGGGCATGGGTCCAAGAGAGAAAAAACTATCCTGTCACAAAGCCCGCGCTTCACCATTCACCACAATAAGTGGCCCTCGTGGATCAACAAACTGGACGTATAAGGGGAGGACGGCAAAGGCTTCTCCACTGGGCTTGTGGAGCCTACCATTGCTGGACATGGTGCGACCCGACAGACGGCTCGGCTGCAGCTGTTGTTGGAGACAGGAGCGCAGCTCGAAGCGGGCCAGCCGGCGAGGGAAGCACCTAGTGTCGCTTAGGAATCTCTCTAGTTTGTCGACTTACAAAGTCGTCACCGGAAGCTAATATGGAGCGAGCTGAGGCTGAGGCGGCAGCTAAGAAGAAAACAGAGTCCGGCAGTGGATAATACGATGGTCGGCTGGCAGTGAGCCAGTCTATAGACTTTATCTGACAAACAACGATGGTGAGTGGTGCTCCGATGCGAGCCAATACGCTCCCCAATCCGCCGCAAGCAAGTGAGGGGGGCGCTGCGGCGGAAGGGTGCACTCCGCGCAAAGCACAGCCTGGAAAGGCACAGAGTTGCTGCTGCGCTGGCCTGATGCTGCGAGGTTGAGTTTGAAGGCACTCCAACACGACGTAAGGCGATTTAGACTTTCTTGATCGGATTCAAAGGATCCATGTGCCCAGGGATGAAGAATAAATCCCCCACATAGCAAAAGTGCCTGTGGCCCAAGTAGGCAAAAGGTGAGTGTGGCTAATGGCCCAAGCTCTGGGAATATGGCTTTCGAAGAAACGACTAGAGTTTTTCTTCGCTGGCTCCTAGGCAGGGTCGGCGGAGGCGATACCGAGACCGCACGCAATGGCGCGGATGGTGTTTTGGCTACCTGTGAGAGACAGTGACACGGCCCAGGCCGATGGCAGCATGGGGCCCTTGCGGCCCTTGACTCGGGTAGCGTTATGTAAAAGCAGCTACCAGTCAACAACGCCTGGACAGGGTTGGCGTCATAATAGGCTTTCATCGATCTCCGGTTGAAGCCTTCCACGCGGCCGGTTTCAGCTTTAGGTGAATCCGTCAAAAAGGCTGACGGGTAACGTTCTAGCGACGGCAAGGTTGGGCCCTTCACAGCACGTAAAGTAGGCCACTGCGTGACAATGGTTCGACGGGGCTGGCGTCTAGGTGTATCCATGCCAGGCACGGATTGCATTGGATGCCTGGGGTAAAGCGGAGGGCGAAATCCTGAACTGGGAGTTCAAAAAAGGGCAGGGAGCCCGGTATTGCAGGGCATCTAATGATCTACTTCAGCAAAGGACCGTGTTCTGATACAGTATGTAAGGCAGGGAGGGAGGGACTGCAGAGCGAATTGCCTGCCATGTCACATCTGGGCTGTCATAAAAAATCTCACAGTGCAATTCTGCGACTCTTGCGTAATTCGTCTGTGCTGTAAAGTTGATCATAACACCCAACTGTCATGCCAAGTGACTCTGCTGCGCTAGCCCATTGTTCGCGTTGCATGGAGTATAAGATTAATTGATCGCATAAAAACAAGTCTGGAAAACTTGAGGCGGGCGAGACGATAGCATGGGCAAGGATGCTCGGCAGCGCGTGGGTATTCTAGCAGGGCTCTTGTCGGGCCCTTGATCCAAATCAGGGAGCATGCCGACCATGAGGGGACTGATGAGCACGCGCCGGCGGGCGACGCTAGCTTGAATCGAAGACTTGTACCCTTCTGGACCTGGCGGACGGGAGTGAACCGAGAGAAACCCAGGGGAGGAGGACCTGCAGGGCGCGTCCGCGCAGGTGATTTGTCGGGGACTCGGGATGGACCTACATCAGCTATCGATGCCAGGGGGTTGCAACCGCGACGATGGAGGCATGCAGCGATGCCCCTCATCGCCGCTATCTCCCAATGCGAGCCCTATGAGGTATGATATCACTGGACATCCGCATCAAACATGCGGGTTCGAATCGGGGCATGGCTTCATGACATCTCTTTGCATCTATGGTGGGCGGTTAAGCAAGTCGAGCGGTTATGCCGACATCCAAGCAACGTGAAGAAGGGCCCATACACGTCAAACTGGGACAGACCATTCATGGTGGAGTAGAATTTTTTTAACAATAGGGTTAAAAAAAAAAAAGGCCAGCAGGAGAGCCCTGCAATGTTCACCTGAGAATGCTTCAATCGAGGGTGGGATATCTGCGCAAGTCTCCCAAGGTCACGTCATCCTCCTTCATCTTGATACCCTGCTGGGAATGCCTGGGCAAGCAAATTATGATAGGTCCCTAGAAGGTAAGCAAGATGGTGAGACGAAGGTAGTATGCACGCCGGCATTTCGGGAACGTCGACATGTGTGTGTACGTGTGAATGAGTGCGTGGGTGAGTGTGTGTGTGTGTGCATCTGGACAGCCATGTACGGACGGGGGTGCGCGTATGCGCATGTCCGTGACGGGTGGCTTGGTTGGTGGTGATGCCGTGGCTCACTCGGCCGGATGATGATCGAGGCTCAGAGGGGGAAAAAGGAGGGGCCCGTACGAGCGACTGATCCCTACGAAACCGAAGCTGTGGCTCCATGGTGAGTTAATCCCGACACACAACGGTGAGGGGCTTGAGCTGGGTTGCTAGGCACGAAGGGACCTGAAGGGTTGAAATCACTAAGAGCAAAGAGGCATTTTAGACGACCCCTGGCCCTGTCAATGGCCCACATGCTTGGTAAGGAAAACAGAGAGCGATCTCATCTCCATCTACGGGAGCTGGGATGAACGAAGGACGACAAGATTAAGCTGGGCCCTGTGTGTCGTCGAGACAGACAGCTGTGGTGACAAGTCGATGGAAAGAGTCCAGAATGTCGCAGACAAAGAGGGGGGTCTATAGATAGGGTGGCGCTAGGGTGGGTTTCTCGGAAGGCCAATACGTAACTTACCGTATTGATGCTTGTCGTGGGGCTCCGGTGGAGGGCTAGCGAGGAGGGAGAAGCTTCCGAACTTGAACTAAGAAGCATCGTCGAGAGCTGGGACCGCGGAGTGTGACGGGACGAGCAGGTGTGATTCGACGGTTGCTTGAGACGGGCACCAGATGGCAGGAACAGGTACCGGGACTGCTTGAGAGACGATGTGATAGTGCGGCGATGCAAAAGAGACTAGACCAGCATGCTAGGTCAGTGAAAACGGTTGAAAGGCCCTGGATGCCAAGACGCGCCTTTCTTCTGGGTCATCGAGCCCACTGGGTTTCAGGCCGTCTGAGAGCCTGTGTCAACCTATCGGCGTCGTCCATCCCACGCCTCAAACAGCACCATGCTCCGCTTAGCCTTAAGCGAGGTGCCCACTGTCTGTCCGAACTGTCAAGATATCCATCCCACGGCCGGCTCTCCACTGCCGCGACCAACGTCCCGTACATGGCAGGCAGGCCGTTGTTGCGCCTCATCTCGTGGCATGGCTTAGTGGGCGGCACGGTCACGACTGGCCTTGCTCGCTGTCTACCAAGTCGGCGTTGTCAGTCAGTCACCTACCTAGTGTAGATAGCTACCCTCCCAGCAGTGCATCGGGGCGCGAAGTAAAAACATGTTGGCGCAATGCAGCATGCAATGCAATGCAATGCCGGCGAGCCCACGTGAAGAAGAATTGGAGAAAGGCAGTGAGTGACAGCAGCAACCTCTTGCCTCAGCGGCGCGCAATGTGCTGGGCTCTGGCTACCTGATTAAGGTAGGTACGGGATGAGAGGGAGGGCCCTCTGCCCGGGATTGGACATTGGTACCATCCGTTAGTGGCGCACGCCGACAGCTCGGCTCCTGCCTTCCTTCTACGGTATTCGTCCTGACGGGATTTCCCATGTGATGATCCGTTAGTGAACCGCGGCCAACCTGGCTACTTACACGACTCTCTGCTGCAATCCACAGCCCTGGGCCCGGTGTCGACAAGGACCTGGGGCGTCTCGTCGTTTGCTCCCATTTGTTGTTTAGAAACCTCGGCCCTCTCTTTGACAAGTTTGCCCGTTTTTCTCTTACCGCTTACTAGATTCTGTTCGTTTGTCTAGGCCAGGACTCGCCCGCCGAATCTCGCACACCCAAGTAAGGAGATGGCGGATGGGTCGCACGTATCAGGACAACGGAGCTGACTGCCCCCATGCAACCAACAGCCGCTCAACAGCACATCACCTTGCAGTGTTGCACGACGCTGAAAACCGCTGACAAAATGCCCCTTTACCAATGCTCACTGGCTCAGCCCCTGCTAGAGCCCGAATTCCTGGGCTTGAATCCTTGGGTCTCGCGTGGTCTGGCGTCTGGAGTTTAGCTCATGTCCCAACGCCTGGATCCCACAATCTATCTGTCCACGTCTTGCCCTGACCGGCTTCCTCATTCACTACGCACACCCGTATCGTATCTTTTGCTGCCGGGGCATCTGTACATCATACCTTGAGAGCGGTGTAATGTGGTCCTAATTCGATTTGGGACAGGGAGCCCGCCGCCCACCGGGCCCTAGCTCATCTTCTCCTCTCGCTCGTTGCTTAACCGAACTCCAACCACCTAGGCTAAACCAAAGGCCCATGCTCGCTCCCAAGCTCCCTCCTAGCACCGTCGACATGCGCCATCAACTTCTGTCGTTGTGGCGGACGCCAGGGCTCAGTTCCCCGAGCTGGCTCTTGGGGGTGTTCGTGTTGGGGGCGGAGGTTTAGGTTTGGGGGTAGTCGTTCTTCTCTTTGAGATGCCCTGTGTTGATCCCTTAGGTGCGCTCCAATCGTGTCGCTTGCTCGGGCCCCCGACTTGGTGTGCTTCGCATCGTGCACTGTACCTTTTACGGACTACCTGTTCTCGCGGAGCCAAAAGCCAGACCCAGCGCCGGGGTCCGTCCTCCTGGCCCAGTCCGAGAGGAACTTGCAGGCCCCACTGGACATCATCGACACCACCACCATCGCCGACCCCTGGTCGCCGTCACTAGCCACCTCCACACCAAGCAACCTTGAAAATGAGACCGTTGACTGGGGTTCGGGTCAGTCGTACAATTCTGGGCTCTCCGGGGGGTGTGGTCAACAGGCCGACCCTGTTTTACTTTCCGTTCTCTGAGCAAGACAGACCCTACTACTTCTGATCCTCAACCCCATCTCTCCCGTCCCGTCTCCCGTCTTAAACTTATTCCTCCCCCCCCAA
The DNA here is from genome assembly GCA_017140785.1 of Calonectria pauciramosa. Lineage (NCBI taxonomy): Eukaryota > Fungi > Ascomycota > Sordariomycetes > Hypocreales > Nectriaceae > Calonectria > Calonectria pauciramosa. Next base: position 3,091,588 of record JAACIZ010000006.1, on the reverse strand, counting down.
GTCCCACTGCCGAAGTGCCTGGTTACTTCTGGGATTCAAAATCAAGGACGCCATCTCTTTCGTTTTGCTCGGCATTGTCTTGTCAATCTTGATTGTCCTCCACCGTTGCTTGCCAGCCCAACCAACGCAGTGCATCGTTTTGACGCTTTACGACCTCATACGCCGAACTATTTGGGACCTATATCATCTGGAATGAACTTTTCCCTTTAAAATTACAATCAGTTTAACTCGCCATTACTCTTCTACCCTCGCCATTTTCAAATTCCTACCGTTCTCGCTTCCATCACGACATCTGCATCCTTACCTTGGAAATATATAAGTGCACGCGCCTTCCTTAAGACGCACCACTTGTTATACAACAACCCAATTAGGAGATGATCGTGCCTGCATACGACCCAATGAATGTTCCTCATCTTTCCGGAGTCCCGCCTGTGGCCATTTCCCGGCCACAGGTCGGAATTGAACGACTCCCAACGCGGCGGATGAGCAACGAGCCTCGAGAGTCCATGAACTGCAAATCATGCCGGAAGAGAAAGGTGAGCAACTTAGGTATTCTTGAAGGTTCGAATTTCACTAATATACCATGCCCCAGATCAAATGCAACCGACTTCGGCCCTCGTGCGAAGCCTGCCAGGTCTTCCAGTGTCCATGCATATATGGTAAGCCTCTTCTCACCGAATGATGGATATTCTGGCCAAAGCAGTCTGACGTTGACCAACTTGCCTTTCGATAGATGCCGTTCCGAAAAAACGTGGCCCGAAGACGGATGTGCTTGAGGCACTCCTGAAGCGGGTAGACGGCCTTGAAGCAAAGCTCAGGGAAAAGAATGACGACGACACCTCGCCAACATCTGCCAAGCCAGTGTCTTCAACAAAGACAGACGCACCGGGTTCCGTCTCACAGGATGGAGATGGCTCCTCTCCTTCAGCGAAACGTGCTGCAATTGACGCGCATCCATCTCCCGCTGAGGTGGAAACGGCAATGCTTTCCCCAAACACACCCGTTAATAGGTAAAGTGGCAAAAAAGCCCAATTTGAGCCGAGAGTAGGAAGACTGACAGTTGGCAGAGAACCATCCCCAAACCCTGGACAGTCCGATGCTTTGCTAGACACTTACTTCACTCGTTTCCATGGAAAGCCCTATTATATTCTTGATGAATCGTCCATCCGACAGAGGCTTCAGCTGAATCAACTTCCTGCCTATCTTTCCAACGCCATATCGGCTGTTGCGGCTCGGTATGTACCTTATAACCGCACTGGATTCTTTTCTAACTCCGAGTTAGATACACGCCCCATCCCAGTGGACACCAAGCGGCCATCAAGCTCAGCGAGGATTTTGCTGCTCGAGCAAGAAAGGAAATCAGCACCGATGAGCCATCCATTGACGCCCTACAAGCACTTCTGCTGCTTGTGAGCGCCTTCACTGCGGCCGGAAAGGGAAAGAGGGCATACATGCTAATGAGTAACTACCTTCTGTTCTGTGAGATAGGGGCCGGTAAACTAACGATTATTAGCGAATGCAACCGGAATGGCCATGGCCCTCGAGACTCATCGAGAAATGGATTCTCAAACACGGATGACGCCTGTGGAGCGAGAAATACGACGACGCCTCTTCTGGACCTGTTATTTGCTTGATCGTTTCCAAACCACCGGTTCACGACGTCCATGCCTTATCAGCGACAACTCCATTTTCCTTCGTCTGCCATCTTGGTCACCAAACTCTTCGTCACTGCCTGTAGAAGGAGAATTCTTCCAAGCCGGTTCCAACCTCCAGTACTTTCAGGGAAGCGGTAAAAAGCCCCAAGGAAGTACTGGCATGCTGATCGACATCACGAGGATTCTTGGAATTACTAATCGCTATCTGGCTGCCGGAGGTGTGAAGGGTGACTCGCACTTCCCTTGGCATTCTCTCTCAACGCTATCCAAGATTCGCCATGACCTAGATATTTGGGCCTCGGGAACTGAAGAAGTTTTCTCAAGTCTCAACACTCTTTTTGGGCAGGTGGACTCTACCATTCTGGTCCTCAGCAAGCTGATCTACCATCTCATCCATTGTCTAATTTATCGACCATTTCTACCGATTGACCTGGCAGAGCTCTCGGAGACGGGCCAGCATCAGTCATGGCAGATCGAGGCAACTAATATGTGCTTTCTTCACGCCAACGCCATCGCAGAATTGATCGAATTCGGGAAGCGAACTGGAACAATTGAATGGCCCGCCTTTGTTGGCTACTGTATCTGCACTGCAGGTACAGTCCACATCCATGGGGCACACTACAGCAAACAGAGCAGGAACGGCGAAGTCAACGTGTTTGGCTCGTCATCGGATTTTCTGTCCCGGGAGATGCAACTGTTGAGCGAGCTTAGGTATTCGTGGGCTTGCGTTCAGCACCAGCGCGAGACATTGCAGGGCATTTACAATGCCCATGGGGAATTGGTTAAGACTTTGGCCCGCAACTCGATGAGATACACGCCTGGCTTTCACAGTGAAGATTTCTTCGACCGATACTCCAACATTGGTGGCCCAGGCGGGCAGTCCTTCAGTTTCGATACTGCGAATTTGACACTTGCGGACCTGGCGGTCGATTTCACCACAGACTCGTTCACGGGCCACGAGCTATACAATCCCCGTGCCACCGATGGATCCGATCGACCCAATCTGAAGCGCAAGAACACTGCACCACCAGTTGCCCGAAAGAGACCGGAAGTTAAGGTTCTTTCAAGCCTAGCGTCATCAGTTTCGGGTTTGCCGACCCCGGGACACCCCCAGCGATCTTTCTCCTACACTTCTGGGATGATGCCCCAGTCATCACCTGGACTACTTGCCACACCTACGTCGCTGTCGCAACATCCAGACACCATCGAAAACGATTCCCACATGGGCGGTTTGCACGACCATCTCGATGAAACACCTGCAAACAATGCTGCTGTGGCGGCAGCGGCAGCGGCCGGATTCAACCTGTCACCTTCGACACATCATGCTCCTGGCCAGGGTATGCCTGCAATCGGCGGCGCGCCATTCAGCCCACCATATAGCTATACATCCGGCTCGAGCGCGAACAATAATGGGGCAGCATTAATTAGCGAAGCTAATGGAGGCTACGATGCCATGTTTGGAACGCTTCCGACGAATGCCTTTACCAGCCCTGCGGCATGGCATAGCGAGGAGCAAAATCCTGCCAAGGTCAACCACACTCCAAACATGGTGGCAGCAGCAAGCCCCGGAAACAGGAGCAACAACGGAAGCATTGGCACCGGTCAAGGAGAGGAGAAAGATCCATTCCTGACGCTGCTTGAGCAACTCGCGGAAAATGAACAGAGATCTCAGAACGGGCACGGCAGTGATCTCGACTTCTTTTTGGGTGGCACAGTCACCAACCCTTGATGAAACAACAAATTTCAATTCTATCAGTCTATTTTCATCATGAATATTTGTCAACAACTTCTTTTGTTTTACTTGAAGCACTGAGAATTTTCTTATGACACAACAGGGACAAAGTATGGGTGGGGTAAACTACGGAGAAGTAGTTTTGTAACATTATGATCTATGAACGGCTAACAGGACAAATGTCTTTGGGAAGCGACGGGCTGCATTCTTGGTTCAGGCGCAACGTGCGGGTTGGAGTACACATGCATAAGTCACTTGGGGGATGTCCCGGACATAATTTGAGGAGTTTTGAATTTTAGGATGGCAGCGTGCATACCCATTTTTTCTGGGAAGGTCGGGGGATGACTTGGGGCAATACCTAGGCAGGTGTGGCCAAAGGCAGCATTGGCGCCTGATTGTAACAATAGCTCGAACAGTTAGGGACAATTGATTTGTTGATTTTGGGAATTTACTCATAGAGAGGCTCTTTTTCAGTTTGCTTGCTCGATGTTCCATTTGAGGCAAGACCAACATCCATTTTCGGGAATGGGAGCAAACGCCCGAGACATGGTGGATTTCGGGGACAAGGCGATGCACCGGCCGAGAGCGCACAGTCCACGGCATCGAAATCGAGGCTAGGATTTTGGAAGCGCTAAGGATTAGCGGCTATCCTGCAGGGCCCAGGGTTGGAGCTTACTTGGGTCCGGGGTCCGGTACCCCCTCCGGCTGGTGTCAGTATTTCAGGAGGGAGGATGCTACTCAATAGCGCCCCCGGCACAACGGGCGGGGAGGAGGCTGTTCGGAACTGCGGGCCGTCGATTGCATGATGCCGACGAGCCTTGGAGGGTGTGCACAGCGAAATTGGCACGGGGCAGATGGCGGAGCTGGACACGAGAGAATTGGGACATACAGTCGCAAAGAACTGGAGCGATCGCCTGATGAGAGACTGGGGTGGGTTTCCAAATGGCTGTTAAGGAGTGAATACATTGCATGACATGGTGTTCTATGTAAAACGTCGTGACCCCTTTGGCAGGGAAAGCCGATGCTCGCGGTGGCCGGTGTGGGTGTGGGGCGGGGCACTTCGAGACACCGGACGGTCCTTGTTCAGGTGCGAGATTGATGCCAAGGCCTCATGGAAGGTGTATGGAAGCTTTGGAATCCCTAAGCTTGCCGGCCTCGGAGATATATTGCATCGTCTGGTCTGTGAGCTATCTCGGTCCGGGGTGAATGTTTTCAACACCTTTGCACAGACTTAAACACCAGTGCGCAGAAACGGAGGGGGGACTTTATTTTAGTGCTTTTCCTTGGTCACTCGCCATGCGAAACCCGCCTTCAAAACGCTTTAAGGCTGAGTTAATCTTTTAGACTGTTTCTAGCGCTCGTACGACTTTGAAGTCTGTGAGACCTGGAGCATCGTCTAGATTGAAGCTAGAAACTGAGGCGTACGCGTCCCCTAAGCCTCAAGCACTTCTCTGTCCTCGCTTGCAGCATCAACCCTAGCACCTCCAGTCTCAGATCCTGTCCGTGGTGCCCTCCATCCCGTTGCGGCTTGCACACACACCATAATGATGCACAGAGTTGCTGCTGCTTGCCAAACCCCCCTCGTGGCACCTGCGTATGCGTCAACTGCGACGATCCGGTCTGTGCTGTTGAGGCCACCAAAATACACCATCGCCGGAGAACCCGTAAGTTTTGATATCAACATTTTTCGCTCATCGCCGAGTTCTGCTCCACCATCAAGACGGTGAAACCCAGATACAAGGTTGCTTCGTAGTAGTCTGTAAAATATTCCTCCGCCAATCGCAGTTCCGAAGCTCCCCCCGAAGCCTCTAAACGTGGCTATCAGGCTCGTCGTAACGTACCGAGTGCCCTCGTGACTGAGATGTAGCACATGTGCCAAGGTGTAGTTGATTCCGGCACCCATTGTGAGCCCGTTCACGACAACTGCACAGATGAAGAGGCTGGCCGGTTGGTCAGGGGAAGCAAGCCACGATAAGACAAAAAAGCTAACACCGAAAGCCAGAAACGATATCACGCTAGGCAACCAAAAGGCGCCGCCGCGACGGATATGCAGCCATCCAACAATGATGCCCCCAAGGGCAAACGCAACGTTGGTCGGAATGAGAATCGATCCGGCTGTAGCAGCAGGGTTTCCGCGGACAGCAAGCATGAATATGGGAGCATAGAATAGGATGCTCCATCGCGCAGACATGACACCGAGTTGTGCGAGGCACGAAAGAAGAACTCCTTGAGAGGATAGGACTTTAACGGGGATGATGGGGTCCTTTGCGATGCGAAACTCAACGAAGAGGAATACGAGAAAGCTGGCAAGAGATATTCCCATGGGCAAAAATTGTACTTCAACTGCCAGACTATACAGAAAAAGCACAATGCTAAGGGTCTAGACCAATTTCGCAATGTTAGCGCTTTGCGAGATCTCGGTCAGTTGCAACCTGTGAGAAACTTACAAGCAGTGATGCACCTAGATAGTCGATCCGAGCAAGCTTCTCTTTGGAAGACGATGCATTTTCAGTTTCCGATTTTGGGGAATCGACAAGACTAGCATAAACGCCGAGGCCAGCAGTCAAGGCGAACGGAACTTGTATCCAGAATAACAATCGCTTCCACTCGTCAGTATTGACAGCACGTTTTCCTGAAGTCGCATTATTTTACTCACCCAACCAATGACAGGAACTAGTCCCCCGAACACAATAGCACCAAATGATACACCAATCGTATAGGCGGCGTTGATACATCCCATTGCAAGTCCTCTGGTTTTCTCACTGGTCAACTCCAGCGCGATGATGACTCCTAGCGAAAGTAGACCGGCTGCACCAACTCCAGCAACGACTCGACCTGCGACGAAAACAGGAAATGAGCTAGCTGCGGCACACAGGGCACTGCCGGCAGCTAAGCTTGCAGCCGACCACAAAATCAAAAGGCGTGATTGGAAGATGTTGGCGAGGCGGCCTGCCACAGGGGCGAGAGAGGACATTGTTATCAGATACGCGCTGCTGAACCACATGGCTGAGTTTTCATACGCGTGCAGCTCAGCAGCGATGGTGCCCTGAATAAGAGCCATGCCTGACATGTTGGAGGCTATCGGGGGCCGAGTGTCAGCGTACATGCGAGATACATGCGGGATACATGGTCAACCCCTTGAGCAAGAAGGGCGCTTTGAGCACGTGCTCGGTAATCCTACCTTCGAGGAAAATAAGCAACCACAAGCTCAATGCGATGGACAGGATCCGCAGGGGGCTGATCTGAACGCCTGCAATAGAAGCCGCATCTTTGACACAGGCGGCGGTGCCTTGTGAGCCACCATAGGAGGATGCCGAGTTGGAGCCGGAGCCGGAGTTGGGTACTGATGGCAGTAACGGCGTTTGTTCGGACGCTCCCACACCTTCCCGGACGTCACCCATGCGTCCTGCCGCAAGCGCAGGGGTGGATACGTTCATCGTGGTCGCGGAGAGAGGTTGCCGGCCAGTCTCCATAGCTGGAAGTGATGCGAATGGCTGCAGGCCGGGCGGGTCCTGCGCTTAGAAGTAAGGAAGATCTATGGTCTTTCGTGTGGCATAAGACAAGATATCATCAGAAATTGGTTGGAAGGGAGATGATCTTTGCTTTTTGCTCGTGAAGAGGCTGGCGGTTGACCATGGAGGCTACGATGAATTTGATTGGTGCTTTGACTACAGACGGCTCAGGCGAGGTCGGAGATGAGGTGCCGAAACCTCCGAGACAATGTGTTGTTGCGGCCCGGGGCGGGCCCGGAGTCAGGAACGTGAGGGTTGCGTATAAGCTGGATGGCTAAAAGCTGGAGCTCTGGATCAACTCTGGAAGACATTATTTTGTCTAATATGGTGCAGTGTAGCTGATCCAATAACCAGCACCAGATATAGGCTCCGTGAGTGCTTGGGGAAGGCACTTAGTAAGCTGACTCTGGATTGTTGGAGTCAGCCATTCTTGGCGGCTGATTGAAGAGCATGGACTACGCCAACCCGCGGTGTGAGTTGCATAGAGACGCAGTCAGGTCCATGAAAAAGCTTGTTTGGCGAGTGATGAGTGAATTTTGACTACAACAACAGTCATGGTGTACCCAGCAGACGGAGGCTGGCAGTCTTGGCGGTGATGCAACTGGCGCTACGTGGTTGGAGCGGAACCGCAGCAGGAGTGAGCCGAGAGAAAGCGGGGAGGGTAATACGTGTATCCGTATGGCAAAGCCTGTTATGGAGCATATGGGAGCGAGAAGCGAGGATAACGAGGACCTCGTTGGCTAAGTTGGAAACTATCGGCTTTTGGCAGTGTGATTGGCGCAACTTGTTGCAGGTAGTTGGGCGGTTATTTTCCAGCTTAATTGCGGTGTGAATGGAGCGCCTGCGAGCAAGGGCCCGCTAAACACGACAAGGGCGGAATGTTTGGTGACAGGACAAAAAAAAACTGGATAGATGGGCGAATCTTTGCGCCCAAAGTGTAAAGAAAGATGGGCGAAACGGTAGGCGGTCTCATGCTGGGCTATCATGGGGCCGAACGCCACATTGTGCAGGACAGACATGTACGCTGTGCCGCGGTAATGATAACAGATGTCTCCCGGAGGAAGAGGGATATGCAGATTTGTGAATTCGGCGCGACTCAGGATGTGGGTTCACATATGACGTCGGGCAGGGTAGGCCGATGCCCGTTTCGAGTCAAGATCGCAGCGTAATTGAGCCAAGAGAGTGGACAAGTGCCGCCATGGTGGCTTGTGAGGGGTGGTTTGCCGATGGGATTGGGATGGGTGACGGACGGTCAGCACGCAAGCTAGCTAGCCTGGTCTTGGCCCAAAACAGGCACCGAGATTTCTCAGGTACTTAGCCAGGATTGTGAACCTTTGGGGTGACTTTTCCCCACGCCGCAACAGCGCTGGCTGCACCAGGGCGGCCATCAAGCTGAGCTAACATGACAGCTGGGTAACAACGCCGCGGTACGGGCGATATGGGAGGGGGGGTAGCCGCGGAGGTAAACGGGCGTGACCTAATGTTGGGTGATGGATGATGAAATATGTGAAGCTAGGCGAGACAGGGAAACCGAGACCGAGCGATCTGTATGGCAAGGGGATTGGCGTTGGCGGCGCTTCACGATTTGGTTAATATGAACAACCCGCGAGCAACTGGGCTCTCGGCGGGCGCCAAACGGCTAGGCAAGGAGGCTTAAGCACAGTTCAACGAGCTACATGCCGTCCTCGTGCATCGCATGTTATCCCACGCGGTGACAACGAGGCATTTTCGCATTACCATTGCAGCAATAGTAATTCCCTCTCAGTTGGGCTTCTGTGGCCTCGCTCTCTCGCCGGCCACCTGTAGTTGTTCCCCGAAAAAAACTCCCCAATGGGCAAATGTAACGTCGTCAAGGGATAATCCGTCGTCGGGATTGTGAGGGTGACATACCATGGCCAGTACGTAACATCCATGTGCATTTTGCCCAATTCATCCATTTGCCCCGGTCAATGATGAGATGCTGTCCAATCGACGCGCTTGAAGGGCCCAAAAAATTTGTCGCTTCCCATGTTCAATTGCTCAATCCCATTCCCCCAGTAAAAGCGATCAACCGGGCCGGCGATCTACCAACGCACGTATCTGCTACTGATTCTGATTTACTATAACGTCCCGTGCTGGTAGCGGCTCGGGCGGATAACTGCACGGGAATATAGCCCAACTCGTCTCCAGCTATTCTGATGTTGCCACTACCAATTTTACAAGTATGCACAGTAGGTAGTATAGGTATTCTCTTTACGGAAAGCTGGTGATTGCTTATTCCCTAAAATAATGTTTTCATATCCCGTAAATCACTCATCCGACTTTTTTTTCTCTCTCTTGTTTTCTCATTGCCCATGAGTTCGTCCTCTCCTCATGTTCCCGTGTCATTGCCGCCTTAATTAACAAACGGCCATGGCTTGTCGCTAATGAAAACAACCCGGCTCGTCAACCGCCCAGATCTCACCGACGAATGAACCCTTGACAGGCAAATTTCGTCACTGCTGATCATCGTCAACGGCATTATTATCATTACCAAAATTCACCCACCAGGTTCTTCATTATCCACCCCGATCCTACACCATCCCAACAGCGAAGCCCGCTTTTGCGGCCCGTTTTTTCTCTTTAATTTTTCTCCCCTCCTCCCTGCCGCCGCTGTCGACTTTGCTTTTCTGACGCCATGCCGTTGAGAGTCTCCACCTCGCAAACTGCGCCCTTGAGCCATTAGCCATTAGCCTTCCTGCTGCAGGTCAGTGGCTTGCAAGCCCGCCATCCCGCCCCCCGGCGCAATCCCATCTTGACTCCCACTTTCCTGCTGTCCCACATCTCGTCCCGTCTGCGGCCCCCAGCGAGGCCTTCTTCGCTCGCTCATCCTCGAGCCCAGGCGGCGCTATTGATGTCTCGACCCCAAGCCCTCGGGTCGCCGTTCTTAGTGTCCCCTCACACTTTGCTTTTTGTGCCGCGAGCTTCTTGCCTCCCGCGACACGGCGTTGAGTTTTGTTTCTTCTCCTCTTGTTTCCCTTTCCTGTAAAACGTTCGCCTGGGGCATGTCGCGGCTATTGCGAGCCTAGATAGCCTGGGACTTGGACCTGGCCCAGGGCCTCAAATTTTCAGCTCTACCAGAACCAACCACCTCTACACGGAAACTATTACCGCCTCGACCCATCTGCACCGTCGCCGACTTCCATCTCAACAAATTCCGTCCCTCGAGGAAATGGCACGCGATCCCGTTTGCTCGCCCAAATTCTCCAGCTTGCAGCTCCGTCCGCAAATCTAACAAGCCCATGACGCCAATCTCACAATGTCCGACTCGGCCTCGTCCTCCCAGGACGATGGCTTTTCCGATCGCGGGCCTGCCGTCTTTGCCGTCACTGCGGCCACTCTTGTCCTCGCCACCATTTTTGTCGCGGGCCGCATCTTCACCCGCACATTTCTCGTTCGCAACATCACCTGGGATGACTGGTGTATGATGCTTGCATGGCTGTTTGCTTTTTTCCTGTCCTTCACCATCTGTTTGGGCGTTCACAACGGACTTGGAAGGCATGATGCCAACATCCCTGATCATGAATTGCCCGCTCTCCGCAAGTCCGAATATGTCTTCTCCATCCTCTATGTACAAGAGATGCCCACCCAATTGCTATGAGTATCTGTTGCTGACCTCCGCAGAACCCTGCCTTGATGGCTACCAAAACGTCGGTTCTCATCTTTTACTTGCGCCTCGCCAAAAACACACAAAGAGTTCTCCGGTTCGCCTCATGGCTCACTCTAGCCATTGTCAACGCTGCAGGCATCATCCTCACTTTTATGAACGTCTTCCAATGCCGCCCTACTGCAGCCGCCTGGGACTCTGCCTACGACGATGTTGCAAAGTGCATCCCGCTTCTAACCGAGTTCATTTGCTCGTCCCCAGTCAACATTGTCACAGATCTGGCCATTCTCGCCCTCCCGATTCCTGTTCTCACCGGCATGCGACTTCCTTCACGGCAAAAGACAATTCTCGTTCTTACCTTTACTGTCGGTATCTTTGTCACCATTGTCGATGTTATTCGAATCTACTACCTACAGCAAGCTATCACCGATCCCTCGGGAAGATTGGGAGATCGCCAGTCTAGATTCGGCGGCCAGACTGATTTTGCATGGAATGCCTCTCTTTCACTAATGTGGAGTGCTGTCGAGGTCAATGTCGGCATGACCTGCGCCTGTGTCCCTACTCTCAAACCTCTAGTCCTTAAACTTTTGCCTTCAATGCTATACGACCCCAATGTTTCGAGGAGTAGCACGTCCAAAGGTCCCAACGACTCGGATAGCCCATCCACGGGAAATCGCGCCAGCCTGCAGCCGCCACCGCCCGTTGCTGCGCCCGGTGTGCAGCGACCGCTCAACGACTCCAATGCGCCTCTCACGGCTATGGAATTCCTGACCACGCCCTTCATGGAACCTCCCGCCAATACAGCCCAGACCAACAATTCTCCGAACCCAACACAAGCGACTATGTCTTCATCCACTGGAACTACCCAGCAAGGCATTTATTTCGGCTTCGTCAATATGAACAGGCCTAAAAGTATGCTAAGGTGCAATGCAAGGGAGTCGTTCAAGTATTGTACCATTGTCTCCATTCTTTTTGTCCTCTGGGGCATCTCGTACGGTCTCCTCAACACCCTGAACAATGTGATTGCATCAGTCAATAACATGACAACGGCCGAAACCTTGGGCATGACAAGTGTTTACTTTGGAGGCGGGTACTTTTTCGGCCCATTACTTGTGGGCGAGTGGATCCTCCGACGAGATGAGCATAATCGGTCGAGGCGCCATAGCCGAAACGGAAACGACAATATCGGTGGGTTCAAGGTCACTTTTATCGTGGGCCTCTGTTTTTACGGCATCGGAACCGTCATATTTTGGCCGTCGGCTGTTATGAAGTCGTACGGTGGTTTCATGCTGAGCAACTTTGTCGTCGGATTCGGGTTGTCAGTCCTAGAAGTTGGCGCCAATTCATTTTTGATCCTATGTGGACCTGCAGAGTATGGCGAGACACGTCTGCTTTTGGCTCAGGGCGTGCAGGGCGTTGGCAGTGTCCTGAGCGGTCTCCTGGCCCAAAAGGTCTTTTTCAAGGGGATTACTGATGAGACCACGACCACGAGCATGACCCTCATCAATGTTCAATGGACATATCTGGGCATTACGCTTCTTTGCGTTATTCTAGGTCTCTTCTTCTACTACATGCCGTTGCCCGAGGTCAGCGACAATGAGCTTGAAGAGGCGGCAGAGCACCTACCAATGGACCCGCAAAAGAAGACTGGCGGTCTACAGCTACGCACCTGGAGCTTGATCCTAGCAATCCTAGCGCAGTACACATATGTGGCCGCTCAAGAGTGCAACAGCATCTTCTTCCGCAGCTTGATGGTGTCCATCCTCCCGTCTCATGCAAACACCGGAGAGGAGGCAGCCAGTGGCACTAGCAATTCGGCAAATCCTGATAAACCGGAGGGGATCGCTCTCTCAATCCCAGATTACCTACTGGTCGCCCACAGTGCCTTTGCGATATCTCGATTTCTGGCTGCAATCTTCACCTACCTTTCCGTTTCCCGACCTCATCTCCCGCAACCTCGAACCGTTTTGACGACTTGCATCACACTATGCTTCATCCTGGCCATTTTCCCCGTCGCCCTCGAGCCACCGAACCCTAACCTCCTCGTTATCCCCATCATGCTCTTTTTCTTTTTCGAGGGACCTATCTGGCCGCTAATCTTTGCCATTGGCCTCCGGGGTCAAGGCCGGCGAACAAAGCGTGCAGCAGCCTTCATCACTATGGGCGCATCAGGCCCAGCATTCTTCCCGTTTGTCATGTACGGCATCATCACCAATGGCGGAACGGTAAAAATCGCCTTCATCGTTGTCATTGGCCTCCACGCTCTGACACTAGGTTACCCCATTTTCCTAGAGTTTGTCAAAGATGCCAAGGTGTTGGTGGATCCTCGCGTGGCAGCTCGAGAGTTTCCTGAGGACGAAGAGGGATCGCCCACAGCCTTCGCACCACCAAGGCGTCAAAGCGCCGCGAAGGAGAAGTATGAGAGGTTCTTTGACAAAGTATCCCGGGGAGTCGGTGTCAAGCTTCTGGGCACCCGACGCCGATCATCCCAGCCCTCAGTTCAATACACTGAGAATAATTCCGGCGGTTCGCCGCCAACGTAACGTTTATGACTTTTCCGATTGCTCTATTTATTTTTCTCGTCTACGGATACACAAACAGCGGAATAGGCGTCATCTTTTGGGGTTTGAATGAGAAATGATTCCGAATACTATATATCCAAGATGGCCTGCATGATTCTGCCATCGGTACATACACATCTGAAGAAGGCGTATATAAGTGCACATAGTTAATGCCGTATAAAAAGCCATCAAGGCTAATGATATCAAACTGGCTCAAGTCTATATATATGATGAATACAAATGAAATATCATGAACAAGTATGCAAGAGAATCCGTCTAGTTAAAAAAAAACATGCAACCCAAAACTTGAAAAAAAAAAAAAAAAAAAAAAGATCACTACCCAAATGAATACAGCCTACCACCCGAATTGTTCACAGTGAAGATCAATGCTCGGGCCATTCGACCCAATTCTCTCTACCGCAACCCTGCGCACCGAGTCTGTTAGCATACCTGGCCCGCAGCTCATGATGAGCACGCGCTTATCCGAGGTAAGAGCGTCGACTTCTGACTTGATGAGATGCGAAACGTCTGGTCTGCCATATGCGATGGGGAAGCCGGTGACCGCATCTTCAATGGCGGAGACGGTGCCCTTCTCCGGATCCGCAAAACTGGCCAAGCTATTGGCGAGGTTCGACATCTCAACAGGTTCGAGACCAGGAATCCGAGATGGCATGTTGGACGCTGAGCTAGAGGGCGCCGAGCGCTCATTCTTGGAGTCGGTTTCTGGTCTTCGGGTGACGTAGATGAGAACATTCACCCGAGGGTCATTCATGAGAATGCTGAGTTGGTCGGAGAACCAAGTGAGATATGCTGCATCGCCATCAGTTAGCATCGATACATTGTGTTGTAAATGCGGAACGTACCGGAATGCTTAATCGCCCAGATAAATGTAATCGATTGGTTGTCGTTGAGTGTTTTCAGCATGCTCAGGGCACTTCCAATTGTGAAGGTGGCACCACTGCCTCCCGCCACGAGGATCGCCCTGTCATGGGCCGTCAGGTCGGGAAGGCTTCCATAAGGACCATCAACGGATGCTCTCAGCACTGCCCCTGGCTGCTTGAGGGCATAATCATGCAGGGAACGGGTGAAGCCGTCTTGCGCGGAGACGACGAACTGCAGTGGTTCAGTTGTCGCCATGGTGAACGGGTGTGTCTCTGCAGCACGGATGGCAGGGATCCAAATGAAGCCGTGCTTGCCCATGGCGGCTCCGGCAGGAGCCTTTGCAAAAGTGACCCGGGTTGCTCCATGCGGCAAGGGGGTAAGCGTCACGGTGTTGTTGGTGACTGTGAGGAGGTGGCGGACTCCACGGGCAATGCGGTCTAGCAGCCAGATACCGGCGGCTGTGACGGTCACCTGCATGATCTTCTTGTTGGGGCTTTCCTGGTGCAGAGTGGTCGTGATGATGCCCAAGATCCAGCACACAACATGGATGACATAGAAGAGCTCATACGACCACTTTCGAACGATGGCGCCAGAAAGACCGGCACCAAGGTAGCAAAACCCAGCGATCATCCCATAGATGATATTCATCTCGGTGAGGCTGTTGAGGGTGCCTGATTTGGCAAAGGAGGCGGTGTAGCAGCATGCGTGGACAATGACATCGACGACGGTGACATATCCGGCAACGCGGTGGAAGATGTTGAGTCGGTCGTGGGACCACGGGATCAAGAAAGCGAGAGGGGTGTTCTTGAGCGCGAGGAAGGCCAGTACTAGAGTATTTGCGATAGCCATCCTGTTGAAGTGTCAGAGAGGCGAGGCTGGGATAAGAAAGGGGGGAGGGTTCGTTTCGTTCACTGACCATCCAGTTCGCGAGGAGACATTGTTTAGCATGGGCAAATTCTTGTTGTCATAATTTACGAAGGTGACAAGAAAGTTGAAGACCAGATACACTGTTATGACAAGTAGGTGGCCGATAGAAGGAACAGATGGAAGACCCGGAACCCTTGCCAGCAAGACAGTTCGGACTTTTCTAGAAGAGTGTGTTAGAGGCACGCTGAAGATGGCATCAGAATTCTCATCTTACCTGGAACAGGAGACTACAGGCGCTAGAGTTCCCAAGGGCCTGCTTCTTTTTGTCCCGATACGCTGCAAAAATAGCACAATGGTGATGAAGCCAAGTAAACTAAACATCAGAATGATGTACAGGATCATAGCATCGTGATTTAACTTGGTCCGTCTGGCCAACTGGGCTAACCAGCTGCTGTTTCCTGCCATGATGACGAATAACAAGACCTGCTAGTTTATTCGCTGATATCGGGGTGAAGAAGGACAAACGAGAAATTTAAGAAAGAAAGAAAGGAAACAAGAAGAGGAGGAAGTGAATGTGAATTTGGCGAGAGAAGTTGAAACCAGGGATAGCGAGTTGCAGGCGAAGAAACAAGATACACAGGTGTGCGAGCGTTGTCACTGTGTAATCAGAATTTGAACGCTGGAAGTGCAACAATGATCGGTGGTCGTGACGCAAGGAGAGTATATTCGAGCATAGGGCCGGATTGGCATGATTCCTTTATCTATTCATCAGTCACGGCTTGTGGCGGTGCCAAAGACCCAGCAACCCGGGGCAGGGCACAATCTCGCATTCAAGGTAGTGGGGGCTTAGATGCATCAGTGCTTCTATGGCGTAGGGTTGAATGGGGATTGCCAGGCAAATCTTCCTCGTTTTGGGTTTTTCACTTTTGTCAAACATTCTGACAAGGGGCACCGCTGAGGACTATGCCGGCAGGCCATCCCGCCGAGCTTGGTTGATGCACGCTGGAACTCAGAAATCGCATATAGCAGGGGGTTTGTTATTGAGGGTGGAACAGAGTTGGTAGGCCTCTGTTTCGGCCTCGCCTAGACGGGCAAGAGGCAACTTTTCTCGAGGTTGCGAATGCAAGTATGCCACCATTATAAAATCACATGATGGGTACGTAGGACAGCCTCCTCCCGAGACACGCTGGATAACGGTGATGAACACAGCGATGGAGGTGGGCAGTAGCTAGTGGAGGTTCAGCCACGGAACGACCCCCGCAGCCTTTCCGACGTATTGTGTTGCTGCCAAGACGAATCACACTGGGATATGGGGCCTTGCCAAAGCCCGGACGAGGATATCATATCATTCAGCCTCGACTGGACCCAATTGAGTCACCTCATTGGACGTTGCGTATTTTGTAAGCATCGATGGAAAATTATTAAGCATATTTGAAGTCGTGGCATGTAATCTAATCGATTTGCATCATTATACCACCGGGTGCGTTCCCGAAACTCATTACAGGAGAGATGGATGCCAACATGTCGCCGATGGGTGACGCGCCACTATGCTCTCTGATACGGCATCTGTCGGCATCTGCAGCTGGTGACGACGTGCAGTTTGTCCTTTGCAGACAGCGTTTCAGAAGCTTAATGGGCGTCTGCTGTGTCATGTTGTCATCTATCAGCAGCCTTGCTCTGACAAATCGATGTGATGCATCTTGTGTGACTCTTCGTCTATCCGGCCCGTGCAAGGCGGACAGGGGAGATGGTGCAAGCTTGTGTGGCGTGGCATATGCATAGCCGAAGAAACCCTTTCTGCGAGATGGTCTTGAAAAAACGTGTATAGGGGGGAAATAGATACGGGGGGGGATGTTCAAGAGTGATAGCCATTGTGGATTTGGGAAATGACGATGTATGGAAAGCTTGGCATAGGGTTGGTCGAAGGGGCGGAGCCGCCATGGATACGCTTACGACGTTCGCGCGCGGGTGCATGCCACCTAATGCTGGCCCAACAGTGCAACCAACTCCCACTGCCACCACCACTAACTGCTGCTGTGTGATCGTCACCTTAGTGAGCCAGAATAGCGTGAAACGCCCACTATATCTTTGGCCTCGAAGCCTATCGTTCTTGTGCGACAAGGGCTAGCCTGTCGCCCCACGCTCCCCGTCGGGCTGATTGATGCCCCGTGGAAGCTTGGCGACGGAGCCCACAACCCAAAGTCAAATCATCTAAAGTTTGATTACGGCAGTTGCGGCCTCTCCGTTCCCATTATGGCAACTTTCTCCCATCTTGGGACACGGACGGGTTCTCGTCTTGGCTTCGCAGCCAAGCTTGCCAAGGTGATGGGGATACGCGTCAACCACTCACTGCTTATTAAGTATTGCCATTAAGTGGCTTTGCTTTGGCGTCAATATGGGCATAGCAAGCAAGGACAGCGATTGTGGCGGCGGTTGCACGCAATCTGCATCTAAGCCGCGTTACGCAACTCTGGAGAGACAGGAACCCTCGGCTTCGACAGTTATTCGCCCATCGGTAGGACTGGCGCCACGCGAGTTCGGATACCGTCTTTAACTTTGACCTCGAAATCCTGGGGTGGAACAGACAATGCAACCCTTGAATGAGTGTTAGTTCGACACTTTGTTAATTGGGACTCGTGCAAAAATATCCACACATTTCAGCAACCTGCAGCCCAAACAAATAAAAAGAAACAATGCACAAATGATTACATTTCTAAAGATAGTTTCTCGGTCAGTGTTTTTTTTTCTCTTTTGGAGAAAATGTCTTGGCTTAGATATTGCGTTTTGTTTCGTCTAGGATTCATGTTGGGCAGTGGCGAGGGTAGAGAAATCCCTCCGTTACAGTCATTCGAAGGTTGGATTGTAAAGTCTTGCCAAGCCAATCTTCATCTTCCTTTTGCAAGTGCAACGGGGGTTTTGTGGGTAAATTGGGCGGAGACGGGGCGTCACTTAGTCCGGATGAGATTATGGCGGGGGGTTTTCGAGATGTCGTCTTCAACAGGGGGGCAGATCCCGGATTAGCTTTACGAAAACCGTGCGGTTATATATGTATATATTTCAAGCAATAGACATCTTCATCCCGCCATTGGCGCAGATGACACTCCCCGTGGTCCACCCGCTCTCCTCCGAGCACAGCATGTCGATGGTGCCGGCGATTTCACTCGTAAAGCCCGGTCGTCGACTGCCCATTGACTCCCGAACAATCTTGTCGAAACGCTCTGCGTCTGGTCCGGCCTTTTCAAGTACCTCGGCCTCACCATCGTATTTTGCTAGAGGCGCAGCATCCACGTAAGGCTGGTTAATGTCCCAAAACGTCTGACCAACAGCCGCATACATGTCGCTCCATGCGGGGCCCGGGTTAACGGCATTGACGGTTGCGCGGTCGGCCAGCTCGCGGCTCCAAGTCCTCGTCATAGCTTCTATGGCGGCCTTGCTGCCGGCGTATATGGACTGGCCCTGGTAGCCGATCGAGGAAGATACGCTAGAGACGTTGACAATGCGGCCGGAGCGGTTGGTGGGCAGGTAGGGAGCGATAGCTTGGGTGAGCAGGAGAGGAGCCAAAACATTGACGGTATAGACACGAGTAAACTCAGCCTCTTGAATAGGGCCGTGTTTGGGATCGTTCAGGTGCTGGTTGGAGGCTACTCCAGCGTTGTTGATGAGAATATCAACCACGAGCTCTCCACCTGGCTTGTAGCTAGAAAAGAAGGCGCGGGCAGCCTCAACCACCTTGGGCGAAGCCTCTGTTGGATTGGCGAGGTCCGCTTGCACTGACGAACATTTTATTTTATGAGTTGCTTCGAATTCTTTGCATAAAAGTTGAGTTGGCTCCGTCGAAGAGTTCGAGGTGTATACCAGGAGGAGGTTGCATCCTTTTGCAGCGAGTCGGGCAGCAACGGCAGCGCCGATTCCTTGAGGGCAGCGTCAGACAAGATCACTCAAAATAGGGACCGGGGCGTCAGACCTCTTGAGCCGCCGGT
Organism: Calonectria pauciramosa; assembly: GCA_017140785.1. Taxonomy (NCBI): domain Eukaryota; kingdom Fungi; phylum Ascomycota; class Sordariomycetes; order Hypocreales; family Nectriaceae; genus Calonectria; species Calonectria pauciramosa. The sequence goes on along the minus strand of JAACIZ010000006.1, from coordinate 3,072,774 downwards.
AACAATGCCGAGCTTTGACTCGTACGGTCGAGCGGTGAGGGTAGCCATGCTATGGGACGAGTCGGGTTGGGGTGAAGGAGGAAACTGTGTGCTGCCCCCCCACGACAAGTTGGTGAGACGGTTGGCAGTAGGTACAAGCTATGGCCTGATCTAAATCTGCAAGAATATCAAGGGAAGGGACTCTCGGCACACTGATTAACTGCACACCACCACGAGAGAACCAATTGAGAGGCAATAGCTATGGCTGCGTGCCCCGCTCCGTGTGTTCTCATATCGAAGCGAAGGCCAAGTGGGGGATCAACTTGTCGACGTCACTGGGTGGTGGGGTCGCTGCCCCGCGATAACACCACTGGGGCCTGGCTGGGCGGTTGACGCGGGGGGCGGCGCCCAGGGGATCTCCAGGGGCGCTTCGCCAACTAAACCTCTCTTCATAGGGCACTTTTGGGCGGGGTCGCAGGTACCGAACTGAACTGTAAGAGACATGAATCTGACATCTAGATAGCTGAGAGGGGTAAATTGCAACCCTTTCCAGCAGCCTGGGCCCTGATGACAAGAAACTTTTTTCCTCTGCCGAGACAGGGCTGTCTGTCTTGGCTGAGGGATCTCGCAACCGCGTAATCATCCCAACATAAATGGCTGCCGAGCACGTCCAGTCGCTGTTTGACATACATTGATAACATGCCTCCCACCTTCGTCATATCACGTCACTTCAGGGCCGGGGCGAAACGGCGGTCTCTTGCGAACAGGGCCTTCTCCACCGCATGCAGCTGCTCAGCTTCCGCGGCCAGCCCGCGTTCCGCTGGCGCACCAGTCTAAGCCCGACACATTCCTGGGTATCCGCCTAAGCTGTTGCTAGTTACCGTTTCTCGCTCTTTGACAGGCTAAGAGCTGTCCTGCCTGGAGCTGGTGCGGGCCTCTTCTCAACCATGCCGTGTCCGTCGGTTCATCCAGCTCGAGCCGGAGCTACCTAACTCGGATGAGTGGGAAGAGGCATGCCATGATATATGACATGTGGGTGGGCAATGCGAAAGACGGGTGTGCATGTAGAATCGCGTTTTGATCAAGGCCCAAAGTCCTGGATTCCATCCAATTGAGCTTGTTGCTGTTCTCCTCTCGCTTAATCCTTCTCCTCGGTCTTGACTTCTTTCTCTTCCTTTTATTCTTCATCTGTCTCTTCCCGTAGTTCTCGTCGCCAATTGCCTTCACCTTTCTTCTTCTTCATTCATTCTTCGCATCAGAAACTATCGCAATGAACGGTGCCTCAAACCAAAGCCTGAACCCTCTCAATGGAGGCAACTTCATCCACAATGATCAGCGCTGGGTTGATGGTGGCTCCATCCTGAAGCGCTTCTCTCTTGCTGGCAAGACTGCCATTATTACTGGTGCTGCCGCCGGTATTGGCTACACTGTTGCCACTGCATACGCCGAGCTAGGTTGCAACATTGCTCTCTGGTATTTTAGCAACTCAACTGGTCCCGAGAAGGCTGAAGGGTTAGCCAAGCAGTATGGCATCCAATGTAAGCCCCCATACCTGCTCTCCCACCACAAATGCTGATGCAGTCAATCTTCAGGCAAGGCCTACAAAGTGGATGTTCGAGATGCCGAAGCCGTTGAAAAAGCCGTCGATCAGTCCGTCAAGGACCTAAATGGCCGCCTCGACATTTTTGTTGCCAACGCTGGTATTCCCTGGACCAAAGGACCCATCGTCGACGGCCCTCTCGACCACTACCGCGATGTCGTCCAGACCGACCTCGACGGAACCTATTACAGCGCACGGGCTGCTGCCAAGCACTGGCGTCGTCAAAAGCTCGAGGGCACAACTATTACGGGCGAGTCCTTGACCAACTACACATCCGGGAGCTTCGTCGCTACCGCTTCCATGAGCGGCGGCATTGTAAACATTCCCCAGCTCCAAGCGTCAGTCCCCTCTTCTCTCAAAATACTCAATTGCTGACATTGTCCATCTATAGTTCTTACAATGCTGCCAAGGCTGGTGTTATTCACCTGGTAAAGAGCCTGGCTGTCGAGTGGGCCCAGTTCGCTCGAGCCAACAGCGTCTCTCCCGGCTATATCATGACTGAAATCTCCAACTTTGTTCCTCAGGAAACCAAGCAGGTCTGGCATGACAAGATTCCTCTAGGGTAATATTATAAACTCTCTCTCTCTCTCTCTTCAATACGTTTGCTAACAAACCCCTAGCCGCGAGGGCGAACCCCATGAGCTTCAGGGTATTTATGTCTTTCTCGGCTCCGACACGTCTACTTACGCTACCGGTGCCAACTTCATCGTCGACGGCGGCTACTCTGCTCCCTAAATATTTAATATTTGAATTTACACTAAAAACATATAATCTGGCAAAGGGATGCATGCTAAACTGGATGAGCGTCATTATGCCGGAATTAGGCTTATAAAGGTCGATAAATGTGAAAGGAGCTATGTCGACACAGAAATATTTATTACACAATAGATACGTGATACGATAGAAATGAAGAACATGCTTACCCTTGATTTGCTCCATCCTCTACACGAGCCATATGTTGCTTTGACTCGTCGTATTCTCATGTCATTATCGTTGTCTTCACATGGCCCACTTATTCCTAGAAACTGAAATGTCAAGGTGAATCGTGAACAATAGAACGGTAGACTTGTAAAATAGAAAGCCAATATGCAATAAAAGCGTCTACGGAGGGTCGTTTAGCAAATGACTACTCGCGGCCCGTGTACATCTGTCTCATATCCTCGTCCACCAGGTCTTTGCGTTCTTTTTGTGTGTGAAGAATGCTAGATACTCTAACCTCCAGTCTTCCCAAGCCTAATTTGGATTCTAAATCAATAACCAACGCGTATAACCGTCATGCATTTTTGACCCAAGCGCTCTTTCGATTTGCAGGTGAGTAGGTGACCGTTAGTGAAGGGCACCAAGGCCGGGCACGATTATGGCTCGCATTTCGCTCCAATCGGAGAAGCCGAAAAAAACTCGGAACCAGCAGCTCTCAGGTGTAGTGGAGATAGCCACGGGAATGTGCTGGCGCAGAGCCAGGCAACGGCCTGTTCGTGCGATTGTCGGTGTATCAGGCGCAATGACTGTGCCCTTTGTTTGCTCTATTAGCGTCCAATTGGTGCTGATTGCTGTGGCACGCAAAGGTCGGATCGGAGCTAAGGGCCTTGGCAGCTGAGAAATGTGAGAGGGTTGAACAGAAGCATTGACACATCATTTGGGGCCCATTCTCCTCGATCGACTGGGCTCCCATGACTAAAAACGTGCATTTGGTTGGGGTGCGTTTCGCTTCTCTGAAGCTCATTGCCATTCTATAGAGTTCAAGAAGAAGAGAAGAAACATGTAAAAATGGATCGGGAATTGAAGTTGAACCGCTGTTAGAATTTGCTTAGTCTAGTCTATCGCAAGTCTTATGAAAGATAGTCGATGCAATGTAATTAGTCTGCATCTTTCATCTATATTACAATGGCCTCTGGGGTCAGGGCAAATACCAGCTAGGGTTGAAGAAGAAGAAGAAAAAAAGAAAATAATACACATAAAAAAAGACACAAAAACGCTTCAAAGAATGGTCAATGAGAGGCAAAGGGTTACTCCTTGTAATCGTAGCAAAGGAAACCTCCCTTGATATCCATGACTTCCTTGACCTTGATGCACTCCCTGTTGGGAATGAGCTTGTCAAACTTCATCTCGTAGTTGAGAGTGACGTTCTTGTAGGGGAGGGTCTTGTTGAAGAAGTCAAATGGGTAGGCAAACTGAGTGTCGGGGCCGGCAATATCGCTCTTTCGGGCGTGCCAGTTCTTGCGCTGCCACTTGTTCCAGAGACGGTCCATGTTGGCGTGGTGCATGAAGAAGAGAGGATCTCCGGGGGACGAGTAGATGTCGCCAACCTCGCCAATGTCACCACCGACACCAAGGTGGCCGCCTCCATGGTAGCTCTGGCCCTCGTTGTAGATGGTTCCCTCGACGCGAACATCAAACTCAAAGTAGTCCTTGGCCTCGAGAACCCAGTCAACCTGGGCCTGGTTCAGCTTTGTGATGGCAAATGCCGGAGCAAGGTCGCGCGTCATGCAGCGAGGGTTGTAGGTGGTGTTCTTGTTGGGACCCATGTGGACCTTCCACTTGTTCTCGGTGAAGGGGCCGGCTTTGACGCAGCCTCCACCCTCCTTGCCAGGGATCTGGCGGGTAATGTTCCAGCCAGTAGTGTTGACATAGGCACCATTGCCGCCAAACCCTGTCTTGGTATCAAAGATGGGCGAGTTGAGGAAGGCCTCCGCGGACGCGCAGTCCAGGGACCAGTCTAGCGCACCTTGTTAGTCATGGCGGATATTTGCCAACGCGGGCTACTTACTCCAGTAAGGCTGTGCTCCTTCGTAGTCACACAGGTTCCTGAGATCCTGTTCGTACTGGTTGAGGAAGACACGGTGCCAGCTGTTATGTTGTTAGTTGGAGGGATATCAATGCATCGTTCGAGGGAAGTACATACGCTTGGAAGAAACCCTGGATCAAAGTCAGCGAGCCATTCGACGTAGGTTACAGCGGAAAGGGTCTACTTACAACAAAGTGAACGTAGTCGGTGTTCTCAATGTGGGTGCCCGTGAAATCATCGTAGCGAGACTTGGCACCATGGTATAGTTTGCCAGTCATAGAAGGCTTCTTGGCGAGGCACTTGACGGCATTAATGTAGGAGGTCTTCTCCTTGGAGCTCAGTGTTCGCCTGTTACCAGGATCGTGGTCAGTCTTGGCACAATGCCAGTTGCAACAGAATGTAGACTCACCATTCCTTGCGAATGATTGGGTTCTTGCAGGTATTGCTAGGGGTGGCAGCTCCGACAACAGCCTCAACGGCGATCGAAGCCGCAAATAGGAGCGAGGACAGATGCATGTTGGCTGGGGAGTGTTCAGACAATGAGGCGGTACAAAAGATTAGACTAAGAGTGTCGATCACGAAGCCAAGGCGTGCCTTGTGTCCGAGATAGAGTAAGTCAACGAGGAAAGGCGGCTCAAGTGATTGACCGGTAGATTAATGCATGCAGATCATGGAAAACCAAAAGAAGAACCCGAGGACATCTCGCAGTATTCATATGAAAAGCTTGGCCATGAATCTTGCCTCTGGGCCCTCGAACAGCACTGGCCAGTGTCCCGTGAGTCCCCCCACAACCCGCCATGGCTAAGATTGGGCTACCATGCTACGAAGAGCGTCGTCGAGAATTCTCGAGGTGTGCAGGGCTGGGCAGTGAATCAGATCGTCAGGAGAGGTACCGTCCAGCAGGCTGACTGAGTGTGCAAGCTAACCACGCTAGAGGCAAGGGGGTTACCCTGGCTGACAACGGACTGGAGACGACCGGGACTTGATACAACGGAGGGACGCTGAAGGACCCGCCTAGTTGAGGAGAGCGATACGGAATCCACAGAGTTAGCCAAATTCGTCTACACCAAGAAGCCGTTGGTGCTTAGCTGCAGCCGAAAAAAGGGCAATGTTTGCTGTGTTGGTTGTTGGTGGCTTGAACAGCAATCAATGCTTCGCATGACTAGACTTGTTTGAACATCGCTCAGGTCCCTTTTGCTGGTCTTTGCCCCCGCCGTCGCATGCGGCTTTTCCCTGGGGCTAAAGGGTTATTCCCCATAATAACCATGTCTATCTGGTTGCTGCCGTGGAGCAGTTGTTTCGGTATGTGGCTGTCAACAGTCCCGAAGTCAAGCTGGAACGGGATTTTTTTCTGGCCCTCTCTCCGGAAAAAAAATCTTGCCATGTAAGACTCTGATCAACTTTCATATGTGGCGGATGGGCCAGGATCAGGGGCCCAGCAAATAACCATCGAGTTTCATTTCACGGTGTAACCCACCATACGAACGCGAGCGTTGGCATAACGCACGCCAGTATAAAACGCAGCCAGACAACTATCAAGCCCAGACAGCTGGGCTAAATGGCCCCATCCAACGACGACGGCACAATCCGTCACAGGTGCTAGTCATCGCCACTCTCAGTGGCATTCCACTTCTGCCCTAATTACTCATCCCTATGAGCCCTCCCCATCTCCTTTGCAACCCGGCGGCGATATGCGGTGGAAACCCGCTGTCCAGCCCAGCTTGGCGTGGGGGCAAAGCAGGACCTGATCTGCGATGGAGCCCACGGACTGAAAGAGAGAGCGAGAGGCTCAACCTTTGTCGGGCTCCGGGGCAGCGCTGTCCGCAAAAAAAGTGGACGTCCATGGGCTCGAATCCGACATTGCCATCAGGGACAAAACCGACAAAGGCGCATTCTCGCGCCAGGGGTCGTCCACTTCGCCCTTCCCGCCCCCGGCCAGGTCTAGGGAGACCGCATCGTCGTCCCCGGCCGGCGCCAGTCATCAAGCTTGAAATGACCCGCAGCGCCCATTTGCGGAGTCCTTTGACTAACATGGCACTAGATAAACCGACAGTCCCACGCCAACTAAGGTTTACCCATCGAGCCACTTTGCGTAGGCGCAAGTCGGCCTTGTTTTACACTTACTTTCCCTCACCCTTGTTCATCTTGGCCGTTCTAAGTCCGGACGGGTCGACAAGTCCCGAGATGCTAGCATCTGCGCACAGCACCTGTGTAATAACAACAATAATCTCAGGATGACACCGCGAAGGAAAAGAGGGCTCTAGTCGAATATTCATACCACTGCTCAATATACCGTCAAATAAGGCGTCGCAAAACATTCCATAGAGAGGATAGCCCATCCAGACCCAGCCATTAATTCGTTCATCCCGAGCTACGGCAATTGGCCCACACAAATTGACTCGCCGATGCCAGATGCTCTACTTCCTGCGAAGCGAGTCTTGGGCGCAGATTGGAGTGGCCTCGGAGTGGCCCAAGACACTCCGTCTCCTGTTGCAGGACCAGCAATCCCAAGTCATCGCGTTTGCAAGGTTCTCCCTGCGGTCGTCGAGACGGCCAGGCAGCCAGCCAGAAAGCCATCAAGCAGCACTGGAATATGTATGAGATAGAACGCGGAGAGTTGCACGACCATTATTTCAACAGGTGCGTGGACCCTAAGTCTCCACTGGAGGACCCAGGATCGAAAAGCCCGCATAAACAAGGTCCCCTCTACGACCCTGACATGCAACGCACCAAACACCCACCCTGCGCGCTGACTACCGTAGCTGCAGGGTCGGACGGTAGCTAAAAAACGGAAACTTTCAGAACGATGAGGTCGATCGCCTCATTTATTCCCCGAACGCTTTGTGGGATCAACAAGAAAATATTCTCTTCATAGTTTAGATCCGTATGAAGATCCGGCTGCTAAAATACCGAAGCACATGGCGTCCCTGGAACGTGTGGTAGACGAAGAAGAGAAAGAAAAAGAAAAAGAAAAAAAAGAGGGAAAAAAGGAAGAAGGGCCCGGGTCAGATTGCCGATCGCGTCTGCCACCAACAGAACCAACTGCATATGTGGCTTGCAAATCCTACGGTGCGGCCTGAAGGATGCGGAGAATACGACATGTAGCCTGGACGTCCGTGCCTTAGTGCCTTACTACCCACGCACGTGTACGCGATGTGTTATTTTTTTCACCTTTTCCAACATTCAATAACACAAGCATCCAAGAAAAAAATAATCGTTGCACGGAGCAGTTCATCCGCAATTCCTAGCCCTGGTGCCGAAGAGCTGGATGATGGTCGCAAGGTGGAAATAAGACAAGTCCCTGCGTGATCTAGACTACGCTGGCTAGGCTTGAAGGATCGGACCTAGGACATAGTCTGCACGATAGCCTCATCTCTGATCGAAGCCGACTTCCCCGACTAATCAGTGCTGCTACTTACTGCCTTGCATGCCAACTGCTGCAGCCATGATAACCGCATCCAGCCCCCCTGTCAGACCAGCGCAAGCGAAGTGTTCAGACCAGCATTATAGCATCCCGTCAAGTGTTGCTGGTCAAGGCTGACGAAGTCATCTTTCTCTCCTGTGGCAATCGTAAAGGTTGCTTTACCCTGGCAGCTTAACTAGCTACTATCGATGATTCCTTTCTCCACAACTGATCGTTACTCGGTAGCTCGAGTCCGGTGGCAGCGAGGGGAAGGGGGCGACCTGCCGCAAGCGTGGAACCAACCGGATTCGCTCCCTCTAGCCAGCCGCTCAGCCAAAAGGCTCTCCCCTCTCATCACTCATCTTCACGCCAAGACAGCCCAGCAGAAGAGCAAGACGCCATCCAGAACGGAACCTGCCAAGGCTAGCGAGCCGGCTTACCGACTCAGGCCTAAGCCGTTTACTTTCAGGTTCCCGTCGCCCGCCCGTCTCGCCATTGCCACTGCGCGCACCCATGGATTGCGGCCGCCCTTGGAAACTTGCCAATTCTGGACGGAAATGGGTTTTCCCCTTCTTCCCACTTGCAGCTGAATCGATGACACCGCTCAGGCACCGTCGAAAAATTAAACCCGGTCCCCCAGGATCGGGCTCAAGCCGAAGGGAGCCGGTTGACTAGTTTGACTAGCTTTCCCAAGCCACCACGGGTTTGAAACAAGGCTTTCTTTCACAGTAAGTCTGATATCATTAGCACGAGCATTCGATATCCGCAAGGTCGGTCCCGATACACAATGCTTCGGCATCCTCGGGACCCTCACACCTCTCGCACGGCCATGGGCTCGGGCAGCGGGTAGCAGGCGCTGTGACAGATCTTCCCCGCGAATCTGCTGCAACACGGCGATCATTGATGATCTGCTCCACCACCTTGTTTGTTGTTGATCCCACGTTTGTCTCAACACCGGTCTGACTCTTTTGTGCGCAAATTGATCCATGTCGTGAATAACAGGTTGGCTTTTGTTCAATTATCCTGCTTGCAGCTCAAAGACCTTTTCCCCCCTTTCCTGCACACCGGCACCCAGTATAGCCCCCTGTCATCTCACCAAAAGGCTGCATGGCCTCCCTTCATTTTGCGAGTCAGAGCTCTGCGTTGTGAGGCTTGCCCAGTATCCTGTCACATCCACAGACTTCCCGCACACCACGTGTGTGGACCCTGGCGCCGTCGATCCCTGCGCTGCTGAGAAGGTCTTCTCCGATACCCCTTCTCGGATCCCGGCTGCGTCGTCTATATGGACCATGGCGATGAAGTATTTCTTTCCCGCTATCTTGGCAGGCCGGCCATAATCAGAAACGAAGCCATCTCCTTTTCAAGACTTAGCCATGCTCTACCCGTTGCGTGCAAGCCCATGGCGACAACGAGCTACCGCGACCTAATTCACACTACCCGTCTCGCCTTTGAGCTTCGTAGACCAAAACGGCTGGGTAGCAAACCATGGTTGCACTCTTAAACGAGCTCCGGCATCCGGGGCTACCTCCCGCGGGCTGGCAGCCCATGTAAATAGTAAAGTAGAGGTCGACTCAGATATCGTAGCGTCTCTAGCCCGTTCATCCTGGTCCCTTAGACGGTCTCAGGGCCACGCCCGCACGTGAACCGTTAAGCTATAGGGGTCTCTAGAGCCCCTTCAGGAACGCCTCTGTAGTCACCGGCGCGTGGGCTTGCCTTATCTAACCTAAACAGCTTTTGGATATTCAGGGTCCTGTCTGCAAAGTAAGGCAGTCTGCAAGAAACAAAACCGCCCGACCGAAGACTTGCACTCGCGCGTATTATAATACCGGTCTTCCGCGCCCCTCCCATTGCCAACTTCGTTCTTTTTCGGATCATTACGAGAATTCGGATCTCCACTGGTTTTCCGATGTCATTGTGCAAAGGGACCACGTAAAACCACACTCCCAGCGGTTGCAAAGGCGAGCTCATCACTGCCCCCTTTCCAGCCATACCGCCAGGCAGGCCTACGAATTCCATTCACGGACGAGCCAAAAAGAAAAGCAAAAATGGCTCCTGGATCACCGCCTGCGTCAGATGGACCGCCTCTGCAGTCCCAAGGGCCGCTTCTACGGAACCTCAACATTGCCCTCATTGTCCTCACGACAATCATTGTCGTCAGTCGACTCAAGGTCAGAATCTTCATGACTAAGGCTCTCGGCATCGATGATTTATTTGCCGTCATCTCTTTTGTGAGTAGATTTTGTCCTCGCAGTCAGAAACACCCTAGCTAATCGTCTTATCTCGCTGCCAGGCTCTTGCCATTGCACTATCTTCCATGGAAATTGTGCTGGTAGGCTATGGATCTGGTGCTCCCATGGACACGCTCAAGCCCGAGCAGATTGTCAAGTTTCTTTCGGTACAACACCCTTCTAACAATACATTTGATTCTGTGAAATGACCAACTAAACAATCAATCTAGACATTGCCCATCAACCAGCTCCTCTTCTTCATGGGCTGCGGGATGGTTCGAATCTCCATTTTGAGTTTTCTCCCCCGCCTAAGTAAAGACAGTACGTTACCACCTTGCCCTCAATCATCCCCGCCAGCACTGTTTTAACCGTCCATCAGGAATTTTCTTGCGTTGGGTCTGGGGAACTGGCTTCGTTATTGTCGCAATTACTTTGACCTCGTTCTTCTTCTTCCTCACGGAGTGTAAGCCCATCGGGTATGTCCATCCTCGCGACGACACCTGTCATCAAGTAGAAGTCTAACTGGAAAATAGTGATCTCTTTAATGTCGCCAAGCCAAACCGAAAATGTGTCAGCAAAACGACAGAAGCTTATGTGATGTGGGCTCACTCCATTATTGGCATCTTGACGGACATTGCTCTATTCGCGCTTCCCGTTTGGGTTATCAACCGAAAGATGACCTTTGGCGGTTCCAAGGCCGTCAAGGTCATTCTTGTATTTTGCGTTGGTCTTTTTGCTATTATCACCGGCATTGTTCGTTTTGGCTTCATTGTCACCACCGACTTTGCCGTAAACACGTTCGTTCTCCTTACTCCTTCCCACTAGCCCTTCCCAAGACTAACAACCATTATCGACAGTACCTACAAGATGATTCGTGTCAGCCCCTGGACTGTTCTCGAAGTCCACGTCGGCCTTTGGTGCGGATGCTTCCCTGCCCTTCAGCCCTTCCTCCGCCTCGTCTCCTACAAGCTTGGCCTCCGCAGCCGCCTCGAAAGCACAAACAACAAAAAGTCTTCGCGTACAGGAACCACTAGTCAATCTCGAGGTCGGGAATGGCCGGGCGCCAGCGGATATATCAAACAGCACAGTGCTCTCGACAAAGACAGCGATGGCACAAGTAGCAGGGGAATGGTTAGCGCTGGTGGTTCGACAACCGACATTGTGGAAATGGATGGTATCAAGGACAAAGGTATCCTTTTGCGTACGGACGTACAAGTAAGGGTGGAGGAAGGCGTACAGGTGAAGGACGTCAAAACTACGTGGCATATCGTCTGAGCGTATGCTGTCAGCCAGCCCACAAAGAAAAGCTTACAACACGACAAATGTTTTTATATGTATCATGTCATGTCTGGATTTATTTATGATAGTTTACCAAATAAGCGGCTGCCGGCGATATCCAGCACCGCGACATGCAGCCAAAAAATTTAGTTACTGTATAACATGACATTTGTAGATGTTGAAGCTCTCGATAAGCCGCGTCTTGAGTGAGTTGAAAGTTGTGAAAAAGGAAAATAAAACCCTAATGAACCACGCTGATACAAACCCGCTCACAAAAAAAAACAAAAAAAAAAAGAAGAGGAGGAGGATGATATATATATACCAGAGCGATCAAATAGCAACTCTATATCTTCATTCTCATCCCACTTCCTCGGCTTCCCTTCCAGTTGCCCAGTGTTATGAATGCCTCACCAAAGTGTTTCACTGCTCACCATGGCTTTGGCAGGTTGCGGTATGACCTTTCGCTCGAGTTGTCCAACGAATCTTGGTTCTGGCGAAGGAGCGAGATTGTAGTGTGGATGCCGCGGGCTGGGGGCCTTCGAAATCGGCCTAGGACTTGATGGGAGGCCGGGTGAGCCAGCAGGTAACTCAGGAGGGCCTTGTGAAATCCTCAGGGGCCTCTGAGAGACAGGAGAAATCTGGCTTCGAATGTTGGGGTCGTATCGGTGGTGTATAGCTGGTCCGTTCGAGTGTTGGATCGGCGGAGGTCGACCACGACGCTTGATCCCACGGGGTGTTGTCTCGGCCCAAGAGTCGCCGAATATCGGTCCAGGATGAAATATGGTAAGTATGGCACTGGCAACCAAAGGGAAAACGCCGCCAACAATCATGAAGGCCGTTTGATTCTGAAAGAGTGTTCCGGAGACGCCTTCGGCAAACTCGACGATTCTGTAGAAGGAATATACGATGAGAAGAGCAATAGCAACCTCCATGCCTAAATCTCACACGGTCAGATACGTCTTTGAGCCATAACATCCAACCATCATACCCATGATCAATCTCCTAAATCCTGAGGTGTAAACTTGGTGGTGTCGTGCATCAAGGCTTCCACGCTGAGTGCTCAGCCCTAGCGTGAACCAGAAATGCAGTCCACTACATGCTAACAACACAAAGGCTTGGATCGCTAGTCCAACTGCGGTGATCTTGGCACCCGCACTACGCTGTTGGCTGTTAGCTGCCATGCACCTCCTTCGTCTCTTCCTTAGTACACATACACTAACGTTGCTGGACTCGTACGCGACGAAGATGATGCCAACAATCTCGATAACCAGAGCCACAAATATCAGACTGCAAAACGAAATCGCAGCCACCAGAGGCTTGAATGGGCTGATAGGCTCTCCATATATTCCGAGCACGTGGGGCAGGACGATGAAGATAGCGGCGCTAATAAAGGTCGGGCCCAGGATAGTTCCCAGTAGGAAAAGAAAGAAACAAGCTTGGCTATCGCTTGCCGAGTGTAGTAAAATCCTTCCAACGAAGGCCAATATTTCGGCAAGAAGGCCAGTGATGAGTGTGACAGAAAACAGAGGTGTCCAGGACCGAATGCCCAGGTAACACACCACAAGGGCGAGGCCGGCAAAGGCTGCCAGCAAGACAGCATTGCCACCAACACTGAGGTCGTAGGAGTAGAAGCCGCCCGAAGCTGGACAGCTCGAACCGCAGTCGCCTGCCATCATGGATTGTCGACGAACGATGACACACGCTCAGTCATGGCAGCTCGGCACTCTAGGCAAGAGAGGGAGAACAGTTTGGGGGGAACTGGCTTGGCCCCCTACATATACTGACACTAACTACAAATCCCTATGGGGCAAAACAAGCCTGTCAACGTGCCCGTGAACAATCATGCATGTGAGGCTCTGCATGCATGGGGCGCTTAAGGAATGGGGTGGTACCGGAGGGATCACCGGTGCTAAGAGGCACCGCCCACGTACAGGATGGCATGGATTCTTCTGACTAACCTTCGTCTAATCTGTAGTGATCACTGAAAAGCATAGGGCTGAAACTTGAAACTTGACGGCTAGTACGAAACACTCGAGTTCGGGTCGAAGGAGGATCAACAAGAAACGACAAAACACTTTTTTCTCTCAAAAATCCTGCCAAGATACAAAAGTACAGGCAAGTAACGGCAGTGAGAACAGTGGGCGTTACGCTAAAGACGGGTAAGGACATGAAGGCGGCCTAAGGCGGGAGGAGGAGATGTGTGATCCAGTATCCTGGTTCAGCCGAGGGCGCAGACTATACCTCCGAGACCCCGCCAACCATGGGCTAAATGGTTGCAGGAAGCCAACAGGAACTTTATGTTGGCATCAAACCAGGGTGGGCAGGAAGGGCGAAATGGCAATCTCTGGCCGCAGTAGCAATCTCTAAACGGCAGGTTAGCGAACATGGCACCGGTAGTGCCAATCACAAAGGCGTCCGACCGGGGATAGCGGCAGCCTGTACCGCGTGGAGTCATAGTCCAAGTGACGCGGGCCGCGAAATGGCGCTCGAGGATCGAACTGTGGTTGGTTGGCGAGCGCAATGGCCAAGATGTGATGGAGGGTTGATGGCATTTTAGATGCAGACAGACGCGGCCCCTCCTCAGGGAATGACGCGACTGGCTCAAAGCGTCCTGAATCGTGTCCAGGCCTCAGGAAATATGGCATGATCTAGCGCCTCGTGCGTGATGGGCGCCTGTGCAGTTATGAACGGGGCCCCTGTTTGTAGTTTTTCACCGTCCAGCATTGTGTCTGGGTCGTTTATATGCGGTTGGTTGAGCACACTGCACACTATGTGGGAGCAAAACGGTGGCCAAGCGGGTCTGAACAGATCAATCCCGGGCTAAGGTCCTTTGTAGGGGTTTAATGCCGATCCGCTCTGATCCATCAAACAAATCCCATTGGCAAAGCCCAGTGCCAGCCCCAGGTTGGGGGCTGAAGTCTGCCTGTTGGTTGTGCCGTCTCGACCGGGAGGTGGAGAAGGGTCGCCTGGTATGGACCAGGCATCGTTTGTTCTATCACCAACACGTTGCATCGCCCTCTGCAAGTACCACCAGGGGAGCCACACGCAAACATCCCCAGCATGAAAAGCAACAAACGTGCTTCAAACAGCCCAGTGGTGCTCGTGGACCAACATGCTGCAACTGGTCGCTGTCCATATCAAGGCAGATTCGGCGTAGGATTGGTGTACTACTTGTGGGCCACTTTTCTCCCCTCCGATGGTGGATGAGTTCGACAATCACGCCAAGGCCGGGGTTCGCTTAGGGAAGGATCAAGTCCGGCGCATTCCGTGCATTCCGCCTGTGTTGGTTGAGGAGCAAACAATCTCTAAAGCTGGAAAGGAAATGATAAGCAAGACGGATGCAAGAATCAGGCGGACATAATCGCAGTTCCGGTTTATTTCATCTAGCCTATTTGTTCTACTTGGGGAAAGAGACCATAATCTTGTGCCGCAGTTCCCCCGGCCAAACCCAGCACTAGCCACGAATTCTTAAGCTTACCTTTCAAGCCTCTTCACTAGCCACTCAGGTGCTGCCCTGAGTGCCCAAGACCTCCATCCAACTTAGCATGACATCAAAGTCAGCGCCTCCTCACCCCGCAGTATACGGCTGTTCGCCCGCCACAGGGGCTTTGATCGGGGCTGAGCGCAAGGTGACGCAACTGCAATCCCCGGGCATCCGACTCTCAGCATGCAGCACCTCCAAGACGACGTTGCCAGACGGGCGGAGCAAATACATCCAACAGGCTTGGGATCGCCTCCCCCCAAATATATCGGCCTGGGAACCCCCGCCTAATGAGTGAAGGATCCGGCGCTTAGAACCAACACCCAAGAGCCCAACCTACCGGTTATTGCCGCACCCCACAGGCGCAAACCATCTTCATCGCCTTGCATCGTCTCATACCCATCCGTACCCCCTCATCTGGATGCCCGGGCTGCTGTGACCCTGTTCGCAGCTGTTTGCCCACCATGTCCCTACGCATAGCGCTGGACAACCAGCCCGAGTTTTACACCAACCTTGACTTCATCCAGGGCCGCGTCATTCTGGGTCTCAACCGAGCCGAACAGATCGGCAGTATCGTCGTAAAGCTCGAGGGTGAGTCAGCCACCGCTCTGCAGGCGCCCAACACATACGAGTCCGATCACGGCAAACTTGCTCCGGGCCAACGTCCCCCGGGTAGTATCGCCAGCGAGAACCACAAGATCCTCTACAAGTTGCAGCAGGTCTTCCCGGACGAATACTATGCCAGTTCCTCCAACCCCTACGGCTCATACCCGCTGCAGCCAGGCGAACATGAGTTCGCCTTTAAATTCAAACTGCCCATAAACAATGCGTGCAGCGACCAAATGGCCATGGCCCAAATCGGGGGCGTCGCAAATCCCGGCGGCTTTGGAGGTGGAGGACTTTTCGGCATCGGTGGAGTGCGAGTCATGGACGGCAGCAAGCAGCTCTATCTCCAGCATGTCACCAAAACGCTCCCCCCATCGCTGACTGGCTACCCTATGGAAGCTGAGGTCCGCTACTACATCAAGGTCACGATCCAGCGTCCAGGTCTCCTCAAGGAAAACTGGCGCTATCAAATCGGGCTCAAGTTTTTGCCCATTGAGCCACCACGACCCAAGAAGACAACCCAGGAAGCATTTGCCCGTCGACCATTCGCTTTCCAGCTCCGCAGCCCACACCCGGACAAAAACAAAAGCTCATTCTTTGGCCGGAAGAGTGATGAGAAATCAGATCCCGCCCCGGGAGCGGATGCAGATCAGGAACCGGCACCGTCAGTGGAGATATCGGCCCGGATTCCCCACCCGGCTGTCCTCACTTGCAATCAGCCCATCCCCCTCCGATTGATAGCTAAGAAACTCGTGAACAACCCCGACGAGGTCTATCTAGTATCCTTTCAGATGGAGTTGTTGGGGTTCACCGAAGTTCGAGCACAGAATCTTCACAACAGGAAGGTCAACCGTTGGGTTGTGGCTTCGGATAACAATATTTGCATCCCGCTGACAACATCACCTACGGATCCGGTTGGAAAAGAAGTTGTTATTCCAGATGACATTTGGAAGAACATGCCACTGCCTAATACCGTTGCGCCATCCTTTGTCACTTGCAACTTATCTCGGCGGTATGAAATCGAAATCAAGCTGGGAGTGTCATGGGGAAAACCCAAGAAGGGATCCAGCCAGCCCCAGGTTATCTACTTGCCCCTTCATTTTGCCCAGGTCGAAGTATTTTCTGGTATCACACCACCACCTGAGCTCGTTGAAGCCGTCAGGACAAACAGGCCTGGACGAGCAACCTTCAACAATACACCTCCTCGATTGCCGCCTAGACATGGCTCCACAGCCTCCAGACCACCGGCACAACAACAACAACAGCAACAACCACCACCACCATCCCAGCCCCCAGTCCATGATCCTTTGTATCCACCTCAACTTGGTCCGGGCCAGGCTGCTCCTCCTTACGACGATGCGCCACCTAGTTATGACGAGGCCATCGCTGAAAATCTGTCGGGACCCTTTGATGGAGAGCAATCCCGTCCGGCTTACAGTGGCGTCACCAATGAGAACGCGCCTAGCTCTATGCCGCCTGAGAAGCACTAGGATTAGAGTTCCTTAAATTACTCGACCCCTTGATTTTTTTCTATTTTTATGTTTGATGATGAGACGTTTACCGCGCGTGCATGATCAGGGCAAGACGGGCCATGTGCGTGAAACAACATTGTTGATAGAGCCTTTGCGTACCATGACTAGATGTACACATTAAATGAATTGCGAAAATTCCAGGCTTTCTGCGGAGTTTTGGTAGGAGGAGGGGATCGTGGGACCTGAGTCAAAAAATAGTCAATTGAAGGTGAAACCTCCAACTGCTGTCTCTTACGCTTGCCTTGGTAACTATGTTGGGATTTTGGGGTGTTGGTTTGGAGTTATCTAATAATATTAACGCCTTGTGATTCATTCAGGGAGCCTCCGTTGTAGTCTTACTTATCTCATATGAATGTCATGGAGTGAACACTGGCCAACGATAGGTTGTTGGAGATATGATGAAATTTTAACATCACGATTTACTTTGCTGCGAGATAGATCGAACGCACTTGAAGAGATAATTGCATATACATAACCAGTTCCAAAATGTAATCACGAGAAGCATCAGCTGAGAAAGCTAGCTTGCAACGAATAATCACATGGTTCATTTGAAAGGAATTTAAAGCCAACATCCTACCCTGTACCTCGAAGCGCCTGGCTAAACCACTGCGCCACTTTCCATTCTTACAAAATCATGACGTCACACAGGATGCAACACCAAAGATTGAACTGCTGTATCGCGACGTTCAATTGACTCGAAACCTCAATCCACACGCATGCGACCTCGTGGAAGCGATGAACCCATGGATCATTCGGTGGAGGTGCCCGGAGGCTGTGGCTTGTAAGTCCAACATCGCCTTGGTCGCAAATGCCGCGCATCAATTCTCGAATGGTCGGTCTTTTCGGAGATTCTCGACGACACCATCACCTGGCCAAGATGGTGATCCTCGTATACGGGCATTGGGTAGAGAGATATCGGACGACTTTGCGATCATCAAGGACAAATATGGTTTGCTCAGGCCCTCATGACACTTCCCTGAGCCTGGACCTAACTGGCTAATTGTCATCGCCTCCAGAAACACCACGACATCCTATTGTCCTCGCACACGGCCTTTTCGGCTTCTCTGAGCTGTCGCTGAGCTCCATGCTACCGACGGTTCACTACTGGCACGGAATAAAAGAGGCTCTAATTGCACAAGGCGCCACCGTGCTCACTCCAACCGTGCCGCCCTCGAGTTCCATCGCCGACCGCGCGGCCGCCCTTCGCGCCGCGATCGCAGCTTGCGCGCCCGCTCCGGAGGCCGTCAACATCATTGCGCACAGCATGGGCGGGCTCGACGCTCGATACATGCTGGCGCACATGGCGCCTCTGACGGTGCCCGTTGCCTCCCTCGTCACGGTCGCGACGCCGCACCGCGGGAGCTCCTTCGCCGATCACGTCCTGGACGAGGCCAGCGCCACGCCGATTCACCTGCCGAAGCTGTACGGGACGCTGGAGCGCGCGGGCTTCGGCACTGCTGCCTTTGCGCAGCTGACGCGGCAGTACATGAGGGACGAGTTCAACGCGACGACGCCCGACAACCCGGACGTGCAGTACTTTTCGTACGGGGCGAGGTTTGCGCAGACGCCGCCGATGCTGAGCCCGTTCCGGCACTCGTACGGCGTGGTGGCCACGGCCGAGGGCCCCAACGACGGGCTCGTGAGCGTTGAGAGCAGTCGGTGGGGGACGTACAAGGGAACGCTGGTCGGCGTCAGCCACCTTGATCTGGTCAACTGGTCTAACCGGCTTGGATGGACGGTGCGGGAGTGGATGGGAATGAAGAGAACGTTTAACGCGATTGCATTTTATCTCGACATGGCAGACATGCTGGCCAAGGAGGGCTTGTAATGAGATACCCACTT
Source organism: Calonectria pauciramosa (assembly GCA_017140785.1). Taxonomy (NCBI): domain Eukaryota; kingdom Fungi; phylum Ascomycota; class Sordariomycetes; order Hypocreales; family Nectriaceae; genus Calonectria; species Calonectria pauciramosa. The sequence goes on along the minus strand of JAACIZ010000006.1, from coordinate 3,054,040 downwards.
AGACAGGACAGCTTCGAAGCGCAACGTGTAAGACTACCTATTGATGTTGTGTGATGAAACCTCAGTCGAGGAATTGTGTAATTGATCAGCAATGTCTTATCGTGCATGTGTTGTTTTTATGAGTGGATATTGGATAAGGGAGACCGAGACAGCGCGGGATGGGGGTGGGCCCGACAGTCTCTCCAGGTTTAGGCTATTGAATTTGATGGAATGGGGGGAGTCTCAGGTGAACGACATGCAATTGGCGGTTGAGACTAGCATCATTGTTTTTGGGAGTAATCACACGGGTAAGACAAGAACTTGAGCGGACACGATGACACGGGGATGCACGAGTAGTTTGTATGGGAAATTGACGGCTTGCTTCAAACAGGTAGGTATCAGTAGTATTAGAATATAGAATACAGCCACCTGACCACGAACACGTCGACGAGAGCCCGTCCTCCAGCACAATGCCCAAGTAGATCCAGGTATGTACAGAGTGGTGCTCGACACACGCCCGCTGTGAGTTGACGGGGGCGGCAAGCGTTTAACGTTGATGGGAACAAAGTCGATAAGACTGGATTTCGGGATCACAGTCGGTCACCCGGCGCGTCGTAGAAGGTACCATGTTGTAACACCACGTCTCCCAGCGAACAGTCAATGCTTTACTTGACTGCGTCCTGGGTCACCCTCCTCTCCCTCGACCCTTGGCACCAATGCGTCATCGCCTTAGACGACGGAAGCCTTAGCCTCCCTGCGCTTGGAGATCTTCTTGTGGACGAAGAGGGAGGTGAGGAAGATTCCGACTAGGAGGTCGAGTTAGCAACGGATGATCCAATTGAGGTAGTGCAACAGAAGCCGTCATGAGAGACGACCAGAAAGGGGCTAAGTCAACTTACCAACACCGACAATGCAGAAGACGACCATGGGGCCGACGTTCTTGGCAGCCCAGTTCTTGCGCTTGGAGAGCTGGTTAACAGCCTCGCGGGCGATGATGGTGTTGATGGCGGCCATTGTGTCGAGAGTGGAGATTGCTGTAGAGGCAGAAGCAGTTAGCCAACTGTGTAAGTGGGAGCGAATTGAGCAGAATTAAATGCGAAAGCGAAAATGAGGATTGACGGGGGTTGAAATGAGGGCAATTGGAGTAGCTCAAGGCCAAGCAATTCCAGGGCGACAATGGGGCCGGCTCTGAACTAGGGGCGAGCGACATGGAAACGAGAGGCGTGGGGACTGGCGCGGCCGAGGGAGGCAGAGAAGTTGTCTAATAAGACGATTCTCTTGGCTGGCGTCATGGACGGGAGAAGCGCGCCAGATGCTGCGCTGCAGGTTGGTGCAGGTGCTAGGCGGTCGCCGGGTGGAAGAAGAGCAGTGAGGATTTTTCTTGGGTGGGAAATTCGAACCGGGTTCGTCGTCAGAATCGTAGCCGATGGTGGTGAGATTGACAGTGCATTGTGCCCATTGAAGGATGTAATGGGACCAAGACAGACGACGCCGGGCCAAGGCGACGACAGCAACAACAGCGGGATCAACAGTATGCGCTTACCTTTGAAAGCTTGGAGGGTGATGAAGAGGAAGCAGTAAGTGAATCTGTCGCGAGGGCGGGCTTGGGCGTGGTTTTGTTGATCAGCTACTCCGGCACCAAAGGTCGCAAAAAGTGGAGACTGCGAGCGTCACGCCCCAAAAAAGCTTGGAGGAGGAAGAGGATCCAGTCTCCAGTCACAGCGTGACTGGGGGGCTAGGCCAGGGCGAGCAAGAGCAGGAGCACCTACCACCAGGCAATCAGTTGGCGAGCGGTACTGTACGAATACCTTCGGCCAGGGTCGCTATTGGAGGAGATGGAGGAGGGGTGTGGCAGAGAAGGGTGGCGGGATTAATCAATATCTGCAGCAATCGTCGTCTTCGTACTGTATGGAGTACTGGGCCCGTCGAGGAGACATGTAAAGTATGTTTGTACGATGGAGTAGCCGCGGGAACAGAGAAAGACGCATGGACGAGTGGGTTTGTGTTTATTGCTTCTGAATCCAAAGCGGGCGAAGCTCTCGTTGAAGAGCATGAGGAAATGAGCAAACGCAAATTGGGGCAAGGCTTGGGACCCATTTGGGTGTATCACAGCGCAACTGTCACGGCTGTCAACGCACTGGACACTGACCTCTGCAAATTGACATGACGACAATGCTGGTATTAGCCCGAGGAGGTACCTGGAACCTTCAGAAAACCCAGTGTTTGGCCTGAGGCGCGCATGCTGTGCGCGCGACGTGTGTGTACGTGCGTATGATGAGCGAGGGATATTATTATTGCTCGCTCTCACGTATGGCCGAGGCGATGGCCGACATGATGGCCAAACGGATTCGATGGGTCCCCCTCCCCCCCAAAAGCGAAACATGCACCCCCGGGACAAGCGAGCCGTGGACTCGAGACAAATGAGCGGGAATAAAAGAGAGAAGCCATGAGCCCGATCCATGTAATCGCTCACTTTCATGCCGCCATGGTATAGAAGAAAAAGCCAATGGCTGGAGTTTTTGGAGGTTGGTTACAGAGAGAGGCAGTTGGAGGTACTGGCTACATGCAATGTACTTGGATCTGCAAGCGTGGAACGTTTCCAAGGAGGCTGGAAAGCCACAACGTACCGCAGGAAGCTCCCGGGCTCGCGTGGTTTTTGGCTAATACTTGACAAACTGCTTCCATCAACCAAACGCTGAGCTCGAGGCGTCCCGTATCGGGAGCCAGCAAGAGGCGAAAGCCTTGTGTGTAACAGCTCGGAACACGGCAGCGGACTGGGTGCGGTGAGATGGCCCATGTGGGGAAAGCCTTGCCGATTGAGCAGCCGTCTTCTGGTCATGGCCGCCCCCCATGCGCTGCCTGCTCTCGCGCGCGAGCAAGAAACGTTTCCACTGTCTCTAGAGCGCGTGGGTGAACTGTGCGACTGTGAGCAGGTGACCGCAGCGTTCCATGTGTGCATGCCACTTCCATGCACTGTAGTTCAGCTGCAGCTCCAACCTGCACCCTGGGAGCCGCTGTGCAGGAGTCGTTATTTGTTCTACGTGCCTCTGGCTGGTCCCGGCCGCAACTGGGGCAGCCGACGGTTTGGGGGGTCGGTGTCATGGCGTCGGCTGGGCCAGCCCAGGCGTTTGCGCGAATTTTGGTCCGTCCACCGTTGGCAGAGCACGCGCGAGTAATAAAAAAAAAAGTCGGGTTGCGAATGAGAGTGAGATTGCGGTCGGGGCACCACCAGGATGGGACCGCCGCCTTGCCCATGGTCTCCCCGTCGGCGTTTCTTTATTGACAGTGGGAAGCAACGTCACCCAGTTCCAGCACTCATTCACTTGCTGCTCGCTCGCTCGCTCACTCATTCACTCACGGGCCAGCTTACTTGCTTTTTGTTCACCTCAATCACTTACTCACTCCACCGGATTGCCGTTATTCATTTCACTGAAAGTCCCTGTTATCTCTGGTGCTGGGCCCTCCTCACCGCTAGCCATCATGACGGGTAGCTCGTGAAGAACAAGGGAACTCAGTCCCAAACATATATTATGACGTACACAGTCACCCAGGCATCAATTGATTGCCAATGACCCCTAATTGTCGTTTTGAATACACATTGTAGACGTCAAAGTCGCAGAGAAAAATCTAGACCTCTTGGCAAAGCTTTTTTTTTCTCTTTCGCATTTTGTCGCTCTACTGTTTCGCTATCGACAAGTTCGGCCGACTCCATCCAGCCTCCACTCTTGGCCGAAATTCTTACAGTTTGGATCAGCACTGTGCATGCTACCTCGCAATATCCGAGGTCAAACCAACATTTTCTCACACCCACGCCCACCTCGCCTTCGCACACACCCATGCCCGTCTCCCACGCGAAACCAATGCCGGGAAGAAGCGCGCTTCATCTGTTTCCGGTCTACCCAGTTCTCCCCCCGGGCCCGCGGACAGGAGGGTCGTCGCAACCGTCGTCATGAACAACAAAGGCCTCACTCATTCTCCCACGCAGAGTACAAGCCACGCTAGGACCCTGGTCACAGCAGGACCTGCAACGACCTGCATCTCATGTGGGCACTCAGACCCAGCGGGACCTGGGGGAGAGAGCATCGAATCCAGGCTGACCACTGACAGCGCCTGCATTGGCCCAACTCATGTCGCCTCCTCCACCCTCGCTCTGCCTGCTGCAGGTATCATGATTCCGTCTGCTATCCGCCCCATCCCAGGTCTTTTTCTAGCAGCCGGCCACCATCAAGGGCCAGGGTACAGGTAGTCAACGCTGGTCCTGGAGCACACGGGTCCTTGCCATGTCGATTTGACGCTTGAGCTTGAGAGATAGCTCCGTTTAGGCAAGGCTTCATTTCTAACATGCCGACTTCCTCCCGGGGGGCGCTCACCTTTTTGCCTATCGCATCCGCTCTCGCTCTTCTCACCTCGCCGACCAGTCTCCGCGACAGCCGCTTCGCTTATGACCTCATAAGCTCTTCGCCCAAAAAACGCCTTCTCCGTGCCCTGCTTGTTAGTCGGGACCGTGCCCGGCCATTCCCACTCTGCTCCCGATCCGCGGGCAATTTTTTTCTTCTTCATGGTTGGTGGCGACTAGTGGTGCAGGCGTTCCTTACTGGATCATCCTGGGGCCATGTATTGGGTTTGCAGCCAAGACTTGTTCAATAACAACGGCGATCTAGGCCCCTCTGTGCATTAATTGACCTTCATTTCCCTCGATCCATCGCTTGTAGCGGTTGCAGTTACCCAGAGGCTGGCTTTCTGTACGTCTTCGTGGCTGGACGAGCGAAATATCTTTGACTCTTGAGTCAATGCAGCCTATCCGGTCGGTGCCGGTACGGGAGCCTGTCAGAGCGATGCCGTCGCATCCGCCATGAGCGAGGTGGGCTTCCAGAACAAGCGTGCAGCGCCGCGGACGATTGAGCCAAGCCAGGGACGAACAGCGGTAAAAGTATGGGGTGCTTCATTAGTGAGGCCCCAAATACCCCAATTGAGCCACCGGCTTGCCACACCGTGGGCGTCCCGGCCAAAGCAAAAACGCTGTGAGGACAAGACGGAATCCACTTGATCAGCACACGCTCTGCCTGGCTTGAGTGTGGAGGGGACGCGGAATGTTTGGCCGGCTGCGATCGGTTGCCCAGCACTTGAAAAAGCTGGAGAGTGGAGAGCTGATTCCCTGTCCCCATGCCATGTCCTGTTCCCCTGTTGCCCGTCATAAATTCTAGTAGTGACATGGACCATCTCCTTGGCTGTGACAATTGACGGTGACATGGAGCTGATCATTCTGCCTCAGCCTCTGGCACATCTAATACGAAACCGTAAGAACGCTTGGCCTAGAGGCCCTTGCATCGCCCAGCTGGCCTCGCAGGGGCCCGCGAGGCAGACGTTCACGAGACATTTTGTCGGTGAACCTGGATTGGGTACGTAATTAACTTGACAAGAGCGATTGGTCGAGAGCCTCTGGGGCGAACGGAGATGCACGATACGTCAATCAGTCCGTTGTCTTTAAGGTACCCGCAACCTAGCTATCCATGCCGTGCGGTCGTTGCTGGTCTCGTGCATGCGGCTTTTTTCTTCTTCTCTCGCTCGCTGTTGATCCGGTACTAGCTAGTTACCGCTTGTGGCTAGCAATAGCGTCACCATCCATCGTCGCCGCCATGAGGAGCCACCTTTTCCGAGCGACCGGCACAACAACACTCCCAAAAGGGAAGTTTTGAATGTCATCCAAGCTATCCCTTATGTCCAGCATAGCCAAGGGGTGTTATTTATGATCGAGTTGTGCAATGATTGAAAATTGACACGCGCCGGTATCAGTACTTTCATGAGGAACTCCAATCGCAGCCGGCCCATCTGCTCATGACTTCAGCATGTAAATGCGAGATTTTGTGCCCGTCCACGGCACATCTAGCTGCTACTATGTTCTAAGCATTGTTCTTGTGATTAGAGTCCTTAATCCACTTCAGCTCATTGTATTAGGGACTATGCATCCATTGGACGCGACCAAAGATCGTCCAATGAATGGGCATTTGCGCCGCAAATGGTAGATCCGCACTCTCGGTCTCCATCACTCCAATAAATGGAGTGGGCTAAATGGGAAAGGATAAAATGCGATAGAAGTTGTTATCTGGAGGCCATGGTTGGTGCCGTAGCCGTCCAAAGATCACGACAAGTGTTGTTGGTCCTCGTAGGGTTAAGAGTCGATGGCTTTTGGTATGGATGTCTTGCTCATGGACCCATGGCATCTGGTAGGCGCAATGCGATTCCGACTAGATGATGGACGCGTTGTGGACCAAAACTTCCCTGGTTACCAGCTTGGTTGGCCGGGTCATTGCTTGGATTTCATGCCTACTGCTCGTCCGGGCTTTCAAGAATCGTTGTGATGAACTGGGTTGCCCGGAGACTTGCCCTGGTACTCGGCTCTCGAACTCTGATCCCGCAGTCATGAATACCTCGCGTGCTGGTGACTAAGAGAATGGAGGGTATCTATGTGAAGGTGTAAATGACTATTCCCGGAAACATGGCTTCTCATAACCGTGACGTTCATATCAAAATGAGGCAAGGGCCTTGTCTCTTTCGGGACTCTCGGCATTTCGTTAGACTACAATTCTGCAACCAGGCAACGAGCATCATAACAACACAGCGATAAAGCGCTCATGAAAATGACAGCATCTCGCTAAACTTGGGCCATTGTCTATTTGGGCACACTGAGCCCGCCCATATCCTGATTCCCCCTTTTCTCCTCACGTAAAAATATGATGTATGATGAGTAATCGAAGAAATAAATAAATAAACAAACGATAGCGGTCGCTGCGTGTACATAGTAGTGAAGGTCCAAAGTAAAGGCTAATCTATTGACCATGGGGATAGCTTTAAGTTGAAAACAAGCTAGTCCTCCTCCTCCCCCAACCGAGGCTGTTGCCCACATTTTCCGGGTTGAATGGCAGTTCTATGCTGTAATATTTGCTCCAAAAGGGAGCAAAGGGATTAAAAAGCATGTGCTATTTTTTATTCATGAAAATATTTTTGTCTTCAGTTGCACCGCTTCTCTGCACCTCTTTGTTCTCCCAAAAACTTAAGCCAGCATTTCGAAGAACCCTGTTTCAAAACTCAATCGCGCATCATTATCATCGTCAACTTGGTTGTGATGGCAAATCACCTTGCGCGTCCCTCTCTCTCGCAGGAGTAGGGATTTCTACTCAAGTTTTCAACTTAGGGAGATATAAAGTAGAGATACGAAAGAGCGGTGAGGAGGTGGTCCATATAAATAAGGCATTACCTCGGCGAGCGAACCACATCCGAACCAAAATCGACACCAGCAGCTTTAAACATGCTGGAAAGCACCCGCATGTCAGTTTTAAAGTCTGCTCTGACCAGCTTGAGATTTGGAAATTCAGTAGGGTCGGATTGTTTAAGGTGAGCAAGACCAAAGAGCCCCTCCTCAAGTTGTCTATGACCGCTGGCACCGTTTATTGAGAGTGATACGAGTGATGAAGGAATGAGTCGTACCAAGGCCTCGGATTCAACAATGTCACTAGAATCTAGCGAGGACTCGTCATATATGGCCGTGGAGGTGAGGAACAAGTGCTGCAGAGCAGTAAAGTCCTTCAGAGTAAGGTCTTGGCTTATCCCCCGAATGTGATATCCTTGTGCGAATAAATCAACATGAAGCAACTTGAGTGTTTCACGATGGCAATTTAGGTGATTTATGATGTCAGAAGGCTGAAAGTGATCATTGGGTAGGCCGTACATGTCCGTATCCCAAGGTTTGGCGGCCTCGTATGAAAAGCTGCAAAGGCTCCCAGTGCAAGCGGAGATGAGATTTTTTAATTCAGGCTCGGAAAAAACTCCTTTAGAAACACGGAGTATCTTCAATTGCGGCAAAGAAGCGAAGCCTTGTTTGGGAACATGGGAGCGAATGTCGAGTTCCTCTAGATCTGTGGCCAGGTGAACCCAGGACATGTCCTTTATTTCAATCTGGGCTTTTTTGAGCGGCAACGTCGAGATTTTGAGTGCCCCAAGAGCTTGCAAAAGAATCCTTCCATAGAACCAGTCCTCTTGTCCCTGTATGCTGAAGTGATGCAAGTTCGGAAGCTGGGCCAGCAGCATGGCAATGATCTCGGAGGCTAGTCTGGGCCTACCCCCCTTGTTACTGTCCGCCCACGGGCTCGCCAATGGATTGAGGCTCGACTCCGATTGATCTCTCTCGGATGCATCCTTTGAGCTTAACAAGTTCGTGAAGAAGGGGTCGAACCAAGGCATATAATCGTAAGTGCGATCCCGTCGACGAGGTTCCCAGGCTTCTCGCAAATCAATTCCCAATGAGCGAGCAGATTCCAGGAGGATTGTCTGCGCCTGCTCAATGCTAAAAGTGTGCAAGAGGTACGGGGATATGTAGACGGTTTGAACCAGCTCTGCAAGATCATGACGTGATGCTAGAGTTCGCATGAAAGATGTGAGGCGGCCGTGAGACCAATATTTGTCGGCGAAATGTGAGTCATCGTAGCCAAGGGCAAACTCGTGGTAGAGAACGGGCTGGGAAATTTCTCGTAGCTGCTTGCATACTAGGGACAGGCAAAACAATGCATGGCGGTCGAGAGAATACCGTGACTTGTCGTGCCGTTGCTGGCCTTTGGACCGAGGTTGCAGCGGTGTGTCCCAAGATGTCTTGTGCTCGCCCCGGCAGTGCAGGCAAAACTGGCCACAGATTTGCAGGACTATTTCGGGAGGAAGTCTTAGTAGTGAAACAGGAATCATTTTTGTTGGGTGCGCCATAGTTTGTCGTTTTTGTCCTTTCTCTGAGGCCAATTCGATGTTGCATGTGTGTCGTCAGTGAGGTCAGCGGGCGGGCATTGTGTGGGAACAAGCTCCTCGCAGCCTTGCAGAAGCGCCAAGAACCAAACCAGCTTTGGCCGTTTTGTTTCAGAGCTGTGCCAATCACGCTCAAGCCTCTCTGGGGCAGCCTAAGTATTAACCCATCATGAAGCGGCAAGCCTTGGACTAACAGCTTGTAAGTCCGAGAGGAGTGCGATTAGTCAGATACTTGGTCTTCCCTTATGGGTACCTGTTTGTGGTGGCATGACCACGGCACCACCCCTGCCGCTCTAAGCGTGCCGCCCCTTCACGAGCAATAGCATTTCCGAGGAGCTCTGACGTCGTCATCACTTCGCGCTGAGGCAGTTCGCGAACATCCCCTCTACCAGGACAGCTATTGCTGTCGCTATGCACCTTGTCGCTTTCTTTTTAAAAGTACGCCATACAATCTCCTGATCATATATCCAATAAGAAAAGAACAGCCATGGCGTCGTCCTGGTTCAATAATCTTCGTCGCCTAAACCGGCACAACGTGGAAACTCTCCGCGCCCAGCCGTGGGCCGAGATCTCGGGCTCACTTGGCGACCTGGGCACTTTGCTCCCGCTGATGATTGCTCTCGCAGCTCAAGGTTCTATCGATCTTGGAAGCACGCTTGTTTTTTCAGGCATATTTAATATCCTCACTGGTGTCATTTATGGCATTCCTTTACCTGTGCAGCCTATGAAGGTTCGTGGACAAGAAAACCAGCCCCGCCTCTTGAGACGTGAACAATGCACACTCGAGGAGCATCACTTGTTTTCATGAAAGCTGACGTTTCCCATCGGAAAATCAATAGGCTATTGCTGCCGCAGCAATTTCAGACCATGGAAATGCGTCCATGGGTGTGGTAACGGCCGCAGGCCAGTGGGTTGGCGCCGCTGTGCTATTTATGAGCCTAACTGGCCTCTTGCGAGTCGTCGTGAGAATTGTCCCTGTGCCAGTTGTCCGCGGCATCCAAGTCGGCGCAGGCCTCTCTCTCATCATCGGAGCAGGCTCCTCGATGCTGAAGCCTCTGCACTGGGTTTATCCAATTCTCGATAACCGTATTTGGGCCATTGCTGCTTTTCTCGTCCTCATCGGCACTCAAAAACTACCCCGCTTCCCGTACGCCTTGTTCTTCTTTATTGTCGCTCTGGTATTTGCCTTCATCCAAGTTCTCGTCTCGCACCATAGCGCACCATGGTTCCACGTCTGGCGCCCGTACTTTAACCTTCCAAACTGGATAGGCCATAACTTTGCTGCGTTATGGATGGCCATCGGGCAGCTTCCTCTGACTACATTGAATTCCATCATTGCCGTGAGCGCATTGTCCCATGATCTTCTTCCTCATATTCCTACACCGTCTGTCACGTCCATTGGAATCAGTGTTGGATTAATGAATTTGTCAGCCACTTGGTTTGGTGGAATGCCTGTTTGCCATGGGGCCGGCGGTCTGGCTGCTCAGTACCGATTTGGTGCTCGCAGCGGCGGCAGCATTATTGCCCTTGGAGCTTTCAAAGTTGTGCTTGGACTAATCTTTGGTGAGACGCTTGTGGACCTATTGAAGCACTATCCAAAGAGCCTTCTCGGTATTATGGTTCTGGCTGCGGGTCTCGAGCTTGCCAAGGTCGGGCAGAGTCTCAACCAAGGAGCGCCTGATCTCATCTTGACTGCTGAGGGGCAAGATTATGATCCTTCTAGAGGTAGGATTCAATTTCGAAAACTTTCGGATGAAGAGCGGACAGAGCGGTGGACAGTGATGATGACCACGGTTGCTGGCCTGTTGGCTTTCCGCAACGATGCTGTGGGCTTCCTAGCAGGTATGTTATGCTATGGAGCTTACCGATTGTCGGATCGTATCACAGAGTGGAAATCGCGCCGGAGGGGATTCCCGACCGAGCGCGACTCACTCCTCCGACGAACTTGAGGATCTTTTGAACACACCTCAAAGCTTAGCTGTTGCAGAGCTGGTTTTCTGAGTAATTCCAGCCCAGTAAAGGCATTGATATTGCATAGAGCATTTTGTATAGATAGAATGCATCTCTACAAACCCGGTACTTTAAAATCCTAATCCCTTATGGATCTCATTCAACAGTCCTTTAAATGAGGAAATCATTATCTTACAGTAAATTGTGATCACAAAAATCATTCCAAAGGAAAAGAGGGCCCTTTTTAGCTGCCCCCGGCGCTGTTCATGTTGCAAAAGTATCACAAATTTGGAAGGGTCAGGCTTCAGAGTTTGAGGCCTGCGTATAATTCACTCCTCAAATTTTATTTGAACCAGAAAATGCCAACACCATCAGGTTGCTTACCAGGTTCTGGAAGCCGAGAATATACATGGCAATTTTTCGTTGGAAGAAGCAATATTGGTCAACTGAGATTGGACGACGACGTTGTTTGAAGGCACGGGTATCCCCGTCTTTACCATTAGATTGTGGGCCGTGAATAATGGCCAGCTGCTATGATTCGTCCTAACATCATGGCACGCTTTGCAAGTTGAGGCGATGATGATCCACATGGACAGCATTGTCAGGGATAGCAGAGTCGGGAGCTGGAGGCTATACGGGATACGGGACGAGTCCCAGTGGGACAGAAATGGGGGAGATTTTCAGCCAAAAATCGACCGGGAAGATGATTTGGTGACGAGGGAGCGCTAGTTCACAGGGCGATTGGTCGCGGGATGCGCTGTTTGCCATCCGGGTTGGGCCGACAAATTTAGTGGTGAAAGGGTACCTGAATCAGGGAAGGGTGCGGTTTAGGCCTGTGCTTGACACAGGGTCTCAAGGCCCAAGGGTGGGAAGGGGGTGATGGAACCAGGGGCATGAAGGTATTGATGAGAAACATTCCAGGCAAGAAGATATTTGACCTGGTGTTGTTGAATGCAAATGAATTCTTCCCCGAATGGGTACTAGTGGCGCAACGACAAAAAGAGGGACTCGGCGTGAACTGTAGGGAAGGCACTGAGTGCTGTACTTCCGTAGACTGGGCCCCTGCAGCAGGCCAATCACAGGGCGCAGGCACCCCTCTCTGGACCCATGCCCGACGTCGCGGCTCACTGTATGACTGAGGCTAAGGCCAAAGAGCGAAAGCCTTGTCGCTCTCTCTGCCTTTTATTTTCCGCCCCAATTCCTGGGACAGCCTCAGCAACGGCCAACGGCGCCATCGTCAACCCCCCAGCCCTGGATTCCCCCGACCCCGAGGGCGAGCGACGAAGGAGCTGTCAGCAGGTTCAGCGATGACTTCGTCCACTGCCACCGCTCCGCCGCCTGCAGGCGCCAATCCCAATGGCTTTGGCCTGCACCCGGAGCCCGCGCATACCCTTACGCCAACGCCAATGCCTGCGACCGAGAACAAGGCCGGGACCGCGCCCAGCACGACTACCATGCCGTCCGCCGGCGCCTCGTCTGGCCCTTCTCCGACAACTACCGCCGATGCGAGCCAGACCCAGCACCTACCGCAACCGCTTTTTGCGCCCTCGACACTTTCGAGCTCGGCACCCGTGCCTGCATCACAAACCGCGACTCCGACCGCTTCCGCATCCACATCCGCGTCGACTTCTGCATCTGCAGCCGCAGCAACAACAACAACAACAACACACTCGGCCCCAACCGCAGCTTCAGCTTCAGCCCAACAACAACCCACACCGTCGCTTCCATCAACACCGCCACCCTCATCTCGTGCTGCTGTCGCTCTCATGGCGACTGATAGCGACGCCGCCGCTGCCGTTCAGCAGCAACCGCAAGCGGGGGCGTCCGATGCTCAAGTTGCAGCGACTGCCGACGGCAGCCCCTCAGCCGATCATCCAATGCCTGATGCACCTGCCGTTGGCGGCTCCGATGCGACACCACGGCCAGCCAAGGTTGATGCCCGGGATCAGGCAGCGCCAATGCAGCAGCTTCCAGTCCACTCTGACGCTGCCATGGCCACCACCGACCATTATGCTCCGTCCACTCCCTTCACTCCAGCAGCTATGCCCAGTCTCGATCAACACGCCTACATGATGATGGCTTTGGCATCCATGTCGGGGGCGGCCAGCGCAATGTCACCGCCTCCCACTGTCACACCCTCCCAGGTCACCCTACCTAACCCCATGGACGAGGCTTTCCACGGGCTCGCACCCGCCAACGCCATCCGCCAGACTGGTGCCGAAAAGGCCCTTGAATCCTTTGCGCGCATCGAATTCGCCGACAGCGTGTTCCAGATGACCACCTACGCCGTCATCATTGGACGAGATCAGCGAGCCCTGGAACAGGCGCGCCGTGACGAAAAGCGTGCCGAGGAGCACAGGCGCCGGGTTGAAGAGAATGCCAGCAAAGGCCTACCGCCGCCCTCACCAATCGCCTATGAGAGAGGAAAGTTTAGTAAATCCTACGTCAGTGAAGAAGGAGGAATGCTTGGTCCCGAATCAGACAATGGCGACAATGAGCGACCAACAAAACGTCGCAAGACCAGTACTCAGGGCTCATCGCAACACGACAATGAGGAAGCACAACAAGCCCAAGAAAACATGATTTCCAATCGACAATATGTGTCCCATACCCCCGGTGCTGCCGCTGTTGACTTGGCTTCGCTACGTCCTTCGCCATGGCACGTTCCCATCATTGGTATTCATTCGCCAGGTCCCAACATTGCCAGCAAGACTAAAGCTATATCTCGAGAGCATCTGAAAATAGCATACAACCAAAAGGAAGGAGTGTTTGAGGCAATCCCCTTGCACAAGAACGGTTTCTTCTGCGAGGATGTTCATTACAAGAGCGAAAAGGTTGTGCTGAAATGTGGCGACAGACTACAAATCAAAGATGTCGATTTTCGATTCTTGATCAATGGCGTAGAACGTGGGTGCACAGGTGCCGAAGAAGAAGAACCTACACCAGCGCCGAAGAAACGTACACATGGTGGGAAAGAGATGAGCTTTGACTTTGAGTCTTCGCACGGCAATGGTGAAGTGCACGACACAAGTGACGAGCTTTCCGAAGTGGCCAGTCCACCCGAACTATCTGACTTTGGGGAAGGTGAAGGAGAAGGTGATGCTGAGGCCGAGCCCGAGGCTGATGCAGATATCGATGCCGAGGCCGACATGGATGCTGAGGCCGACGACATTGATGGTGAAGGAGAGGAAGAGGAGGCCGACGAATCCGAACTAGCTGAGACGTTAGAAGCAGAAACCGAACTGGACAAACCTACACCAGACGTAGAAACTCAGGTCGGACAAGGATTCATGGGGCACACACAGACGCTAATACCCCAGATGCCCAAGAAAAGAGGACCTGGGAGGCCACCAAAGAACGGGATTATGTCGAAACGAGAACAGCGCCTGCTCAAAAAGCAGCAGCAAGAAATGGCCAAGAAGACTTTGCCTCAGGCCCCGCCAATTGAACCGCCAATCAAACGCAAGGTAGGGCGGCCTAGAAAACACCCATTACCTGACACCCCTGGTGAACGTCCTGAAAAGAGGAAATATAAACCCCGAAAACCGAAGGGTGAGGACGGTGCAGAAGGATCAGATGCAGAACGACGCGCCAGGGAGAAGAAGGAAAAGAAAGCCAGACCAAAGTCTCCCCCCTTGGAGCTCAAAATCGAGGACTACACGGAGGAGCAACTCCAGAAACCCAACAAAAACTATGGCGTGCTCATCGATGAGACACTCACCGCAGCAGGACCTGATGGTCTCACGCTTAAGCAGATTTACAAACGGATCTGCCAACGCTACCCATGGTTCTATTTCCATACCGAGACTAAGGGCTGGGAAAGCAGTGTACGGCATAACCTTATTGGGAACGAAGCATTCAGGAAAGATGAAACGACCAACCTATGGTCCCGCGTTCCTGGCGTTGAATTAGACGCCGGCAAGAAACGCAAGGCGTCGTCTCCCGATCGCGGATTAGCAGCAGCCCAGGCATACGGCCAATATCCATATCCATACAACGCCGCACAACACATCCCCCCTGGTACCCCTGGCGCTCCTGGATATCATCCCCCGGGCCAGCCAGCGCCTGTTTATCAGGTTCCTGGATACAGCGCCCAACAAGCTCAGCCAGGACGCCCGGTGCAGCCTTATGGGGCATCCGCATCACCTCCTGGTCAACCAGCCCCGACTGTGGCAGCATCACAACCCCCAGCACCGGCACAACTGCCAGGCTATGGGCCCCCCCCGGCTCCCGCCCGACCACAGATCGGAGGCGCTCAGCCCAGCACGTACAGTTCGCCGTATGCCAGACCACCGCCCCCTGCAAACCCACCGGTCAAAACCGAAGATGGCCAAACACCGTCGACAGCACTGCCCGCTCAAAAAGCGCCAATCGCAGCAGCAGCAACAGCAGCAAAGACCATTGCCGGTCCTGCATCAGTCTCACAGCATCCTACCGTTGCCCCTGCTCCGGCTACGGCTCCAAGTCGACCTGCTACCACTACACCCACTCCAGCAGCTGCGGCTCGACCTGTTATCGACCCTCGTCTACTGCAGGCAGTCGTGGGTCTCAAGAATGGACTCGTCGAGAACCTCAAGAAAGCACGTAACCCCAAGGCGGAGGCCATTGTCATGTCGGCTCTCAATCGCTGCATCGGGCTGAAGAAAGAGGCCACAGAGAATGAAAAAATGGAGAGTATATGTATCAAAGGTATTCGGCAAGTGGTTGAGGGCTTCGCAAAAAACAAGAGCCCCACGCCTGGTGCCTCTGCAGCGTCGTCTGAAATGCCGCCTATATTTGAAGCCAAGGTCCTAGCATCTCTCGCCGGCTTCAAGGATGTTTCTATCAAGGCTCTGAAAGCGAAGCTGGGCGAAGCCAAGGCTGAGGCCGTCACCCTCTCCGCCATCGACCGAGTTCTTGGTCTAGCTGATGCCAGCATTGTGCCGCCACCCGCAGAAGGCGAGCCCTCCGTTGGTAACTTTGAGGGTGTTGAGCAGCATTTGATGAAGTCCATCCGCCAGCTTCTCACGGGTATGAACCAGAAGGTTCAGGGCGCCGCTGCATAGGGCAGCTATATTGTGTCAACAACCCAGTGGGCAGAACGTGGCTCAAAAAATGTAAAAGGGAGGTTTAGGTATACGAGGTCCAATTGACGAATATTGTGCTTTTAATTTTGGAGGCGTTTTTTTTTCATGGTCTAATGACGAGTATGACTGGGGCGTGCGATGGATAGGTTGGCTTTCAATGGCCTGTTCCTTGCTATCAATGGGAAGCAAAACAAAACAAGATGTTTTGTTGTCGATGTGGCAGTTAATGTAGCTCGGTAGAAGCGGGGCGAAACTCTGGGGAGAATTCATTCCTCTTCTTTTCAAGTGACATGATGAGATACCTCTAGAGCAAGCGAACATCTATCCAAATTACGTATCTATATATCAGCTTCCTTCTCTACTAAACTTTTACGTTCCCCCATGCCCGTATGTGACTGTATAGTGCCACCAACCAAGCTCAAAGTGTAGAAGTGAATCTAGGGAAAAACGCAGAAGGCATCTTTCGGCATCCAGCATCATGTTGTGGGCAGGGAAATCTTTTTCTTCATATTAAGCACGCAGTAAAATGTAAACGCTAATGTGCCCAACCCACCAGACCCTGTCCATCTTTACCCCTTGTAACATTCCAAACTAGAAAAGGACTGAGAGACCGTGGTCTTCCATCATCGTCTTGTCACGTCATTGTGTCGTATTGAGCAATATTTGAACGCTCTTCAGGTTTGGTTCCAACTCTCTTACCCAGCTTGACCTTGGCCAAGACAGGTAGTCCTTTGCCCATTCCTCCCAGGGCTCAACAAGTGTAGGTATCGTATATAGAGCAAGCTTGAAAGATGATAAAGAAAAATGAAAAAAGACAAAGATGTCATCAAAAAAAGCAACAAATCCCAAGCGCCAATTACTAGACGGGAGGACAGTATATATCCCCCACAGCATCACTTCTCCATCTTTTCCCGGTCTGAATGACCAATCATTCGTTTCCTTTAAATTCCTCCCATATAAAAATGCCATGAGGAACTTTATGTACTCTGCGGCGTAAGAGTTCTATCTTTATCGCCAGATTCGTTGCTCGCCTTGGTTTCCTCGGGCTTCAGCTTATCCATCCCAGAAACACCACTATCAGCTTCGTCAAACGAGATGCCCAAGCCATTGGTGTCCTTCTTTTCCAAACCCTCGGCGCCCTCCTCAAGGTTCATAAGGGCGGGAGGGCGGTGGCGCATTTGCTTCGCCTTGGCCAGCGAGATTGTCTTTTGTTGATAAGTTGTGGTAATTGGCTTGGTGTCGTCGCGGTCAATAGTCGCCTTCATCAGGGCAGCCATCCACAAGCGGCCCTGCTTCAGGTTGGGCACAGCAAAATAATGAACAGTTGGCTTCGTAAAGTTGACAGCCCTCGAAAGACCTGCCCGAGGAGGGACAAGCTTAAAAATAAAGACACCATCGTCTCCCTTCTCCGTGTCATCGTCAGCATCATGGTTCACAGGCATGCCTTGGCCGCCCACCACACCAGTGAGAGTAGCATGAAGACCTGTAAGTTTCTCGTTGTCGGCCGGTAGCACTCGATGGAATGAGATGTCAATAAGCCCCTTCTCCTGGTCGTCATCCTCCGAATAGTAGTAAGCCATACGTCTGCCCTTCAAGACAAACAAACGTGGCTTCCAAGTTGTCATGAGATTGGAGCTCTTTTTCTTCATCCACCCACTGTAATCCGCATCTTTCATGGCTTCCTTGGGGCTGATCTTCAGGAGTCCACGGGTGTATGCACTGGTCTCCTTCTTGCTCTTCTTGCGGCTATTCTTGCTGGCTTGAGTAGTGGCGGTGCTGGGACTCTTAGCGGCATCAGGGGAGTCCAAATCGAAGCTGGGGCCGCCAGAGGGCGTGGTGGATCCAGTACGTGCGGGCGATTCAACAATCATCTCTCTACTAGATGAATCAACAGGCGTTCCAGTCTTGGAACGATCAAGGTTATCCGAAATAGCACGCATGCCTGAGATTGGCTTATTCACCACTGAAGAAAGCCAGTCTCCACTGAAACCCTTATCCTTTGCAGAACCCAGAGAGCGCGTTGCGCTAACAGAAGTGTCGAGCTTGGTAACAGTGGGTGCCGGAGCCTCGCCAGCCGGCGGCATGCCCCGAATCGATTCCGTTGTGGCAGACGATGCAGTTCTTCTGTGAGGGCCGAGGCCGTAGTACTTCTGGGCAGCTGAAGACAGGCCGCCTTCGGTCAGTGAACCTACACTGCCAAACCTGGACTGCCTTGAGATGGCCGTAGCACTGCGAACCCTCTGCTCATCAGCATAAGTGGATTTCCTTGATTCTGCCCCACTGTCGCGTTTTCGGAGAAGGTTGCGCTTCCTGCCATCAACTTCAGTTCCAGAAAAGTACCCCCGATCGAGGTCGACAGCTGAATCCTGCATTTCTGGCTTAGGGGGGCTCAGGAGATCATGGAGGCCAGTTGAAGACAAAGGTCTTGGCGAAGCACCTCCAAGCGTCCAGTTCCGATCAAATGATGGCTGCTTCTTGTGCACCCCATCAGCTGCAGTAGGCGTGCTTAGATTACTTTGCTTCGAGATGGGAGACATTCCAGTCGTGATTGCCGTTCCCGGAAGTTGAAATTCGGTAGAAGAATGGCGACGTGACTGGTTCAAGTCCCTGATCGATGCTGCGGATGGCCTCTTAAGGTGGCTTGGGCGAGTCGGGCTACCTTGAGCTATCGGGGTAAGCGAATTCGCTGAGGGCTTGGGAGCGTGAGAGAGGGATAACCGCCTGGTCTGGGCCGAACTGGGACGGTTCGTAAGTGTGTTCGTTCGACTCCTGGTCCGTCTACCCTCCTCGCCTCCAGCATCACTCCCGTACGTTAGTGTTGTTCGCCGCGTGTCCAGACCTGTGCCATTGACCTCGTCCTGTAAAGATTTAATTTTTTGCCAAGTCTTGAGTCGGCGCCCGACTGAACCCAGGTCAAACGCCTTAATAAAGAGAGAGCTCTGATCCATCCCCAGAAGCACTTCTCCCGAAATTTCCTGGTCTCTGAAAACCTCACAGTGTGGTTTCTCCACTCCCGATGTGAAGAGATATTCAGCAACCTGGTCGGGGTTCCATGATTCCACCTCGGAGCGAGAGTGTTCTCCTTCTTCCTCCTCGTCCGTTTCTTCTCCGTGAATGTAAGAGGCACGATGGTCAAGCGCGGCACTGCTATACTCGCTTCCAGAGTCGTTTGCTGTGGCTCGAAGCCCTCCGTTGCTGGCAGGCGATCGCAGATCAGTGATGTGCTCGTTGATCACATTCAAAGTTTCGTGAAGGACGGGGCTATCCCGACTCTGGCTGGAGAGCTGACCAAGCAGAGGGATTGACGGAGGTTCGGCGGGTGTGACAACAGTGTCGGGCTTGACCGATTTTAGCGGCAAAGTAACTGGATCGACAGCCGTCTGCGTTGTAGTCGTGATCTGAGGCTTGGTAGCATGGTCGTCTTTCGAGGTGGCGTCAGCGGAGCCTATCGCCTGAGAATCTTGCGCGGGCGCCGTGCTGCTGGGTTTTGATGCAAACGAGCTCGTGGGGACGTTTTTAGGAGCAGGTCGAGTGTAGACTAGCCGGTGTTAGCGGTGACCTGGGGCTGGAGGACGAAGCAGTGACAAACCTTCGGGGAAGAGGCCATTGTTGTTGTTCACAAAGTGGCGACCCAGGAACCACCCATCGCCAAACTCATCATCTCGCTCGAGGAGCTCGACTCGGTCTCCCTTTGCGAGACTCAATTCGTCTGAACTCCGGGCTTGAAAATCATCTGTATAAGCGGAATCGGTAGGTTAGAGGATTGATCCGATGAGAAGAGACGGAGACGGGAGGAGAATGTGAGCGCTCGGAGGAACTCAACAACGACGACTTACGTATCACCACCAGAATATCGCCCACCTCGGGACGAGGCTGGCCATCTTTTGTGGCCATGGTTCTATGGTTCCGGGAACCGTTGGTAGCTAAGGAAAGCGCTGCAAGTTGAGACAAAGGGACCGATGAAGGAACGGGTGATGTTGGGCCAAGTGAAGGATCGGTAGAGGGGCGGCGCGGTCGGCAGAATTGGGGAATTTGTCGGGCGGAGTCAAGGGCGGAGGGGTGAAAAATCAAGCAAGGGAGGATGATGTTGAAGGATGAGATGAACAAGAGCCATCCGCCAGGCCCAGGTGGGAAGGCTCCGCTGAGGTGTTGGGCAGACCTTGGACGCTGAAATGGCTGGAGGGAGGGAGATGATGGAGTCGCGCAAGCGGGTGCTGAAGATGCCAGGTGCGGCAGAGGTGGAGATGGTTGTGCTTGGAGCCTCTGAGCTTCGACGCAGTGGGAGAGTATGCCAGCCAGCGTGGTGGACCTGGGCGTGCGCCGTACAAGGGCGTGTGGACGGGCTGTTAGTAGTGGCCGGATTCTCGCCTAGGATCTCGGCGTTGGTGCCGGGCTTTGAGCAGCGACGTAAATTTTTGTCGTCCAAGTGCTGTCGGGACTGATGCGCTGCGCTAGCCGTGCGCTGCAGGTGTGCTCCTGGTGCGGTGGTGGTGCGCCGTAGGAAATGTGGTGGTGCGTTGCGTGGGCTTGCTTGACTTTGGGTTGTCATGTAGCGCGCTGTCCCATCCCATGCAGCGTTGTGTGGAGTTTGAATTGGGAATGGGGCAAGGCCGGAGAGGGGTGGTCCCTGACAAGGGTGAAATGCGAAATGCAAATGAGGGCCCTAGCGTGGACGGCTACTATTGGTGCGACATGGCCTTTGCGCCCTGGAAGATCCTGAAGGTCAATGGTCAATGGGTGATCTTGTTATGAAGGCGCGCTGTTGTTCGAGTGCTTGCGACTGGCGAAACAATGGACAAGAAGGCAACGCCGAGGGCGGTCAAGCCAAATATTTACCCGGCTCACAAATTAGTGATGTTGGGGAGAAGTACGGTTTGCGACAAACCCCAATGGTTTGGTATGACGGGTTTGTCTATCGTCGAATCTGATTGCAGCCCTAAATGAACACTGTACATACCACACAAGTCTCATCCACTTCTGGATAGCACCAGGATTGAGTGATGCAGTCAACCTCGAGGTGCTATTTTCGGAGGGAGTGCCAGCTCAGGTGGTCAGGGGTTCGAAAAGGGAGAACAAATAAAAACCAAGGACGAGAGTGACTGGGTCAATGGCAATGGCAGGATACGAAGGCGTTCCGGAACTTGACTGTGGACCAGCGGCAGTTGTTGTCAGAGGCTGAAATGCACGAGGTAGGGGTTGGTGGGTAGACTGCATGGGCTGGCTCAGCATGTGTTGAGAGAGACGAACGATGCCCGCACGGTGATGAATTGGGAAGAGAGCGATATGGTGAACTGGGCGAGACAGTGTAAGCGCATGAGTGTGACGCAACGAATGGGGCCCAAAGATGAGGGGGATCTGTGGGGTTCGCTCTCTTTGTTGTCACGCAGGGGCAGTATTTCCAACAACATGGGAAGGCGAGGTGAAGCGAGGCATGTAGAAGCATCAGCAGAGTTTATAGACTACTCGTGGTCTCGTGGGCCGATACTTCCGTACGGGCTGGAAAGTGGTCATGACAAAGCGTTTAGGTATCTTGGTAGCATCGGCTCTTTGGAAGATCAGGAAGATCACAGGGCAGGGAGGTACCTGGATAGGCGAGCAGCAGTCGGGTTTAAGGGCAGGTGCGAGGGTAGGGCGCTTACCTGCCTTGCCTCCCTGGTCTGTTTGTTTGTGCATTGTGTTATTGCTACCTGGCAGGTGCTATACACCTCCTGTGTGGCAGGCACTGTCCCTTGAGTGGGGAAATACAGTTGTATTCTCCAAATTTGGCTGCGATTGCCTGTGGCATCTGTCCACCGTTCCTACCTTCCCGTTGTCGTTCTTTGAGTGAGGTACCTTCGACTAAGCCATCTCGGGGCGTCAAATTGAACCGGGGGAAACACTCGCATACCACCACCCCCCTCTACATTGTCTGGGCGGCGGATGGCCAGGGTAGCTGGGACTGTACCTATCCCGGCTAGGTATGGTCAAACAAACCCTTCTGAGCATAATTCGAAACTTCTGCATCCAACGTCCAAGCTCCCCAACAGCATGGTGTGTGAATCACAGCATGATATGCCAGCATCAGCTTCATGTTGTCTGGCGCTGCATCTGTCCCATTAACCGCGTCGGGCTGGCAGTCGAACAAGGTAGCCACAGCGGTGCCCCTGGTATTCGTCGCGGTACCGTTGAAACCCTACCAGCCTGGGGCCGTCAATAAGCAGGCAGGCTGACAGGAGAAAAGAAGCCGAGTGCACGGTGCACCGGTGTGGTGGGGACATGGGGTCCAGGGCGAATAGTGGCCATGGGCCTGCATTTTGCGTATCCTTTGCTTGACCAGCAATTAAGAATTAGTCTTTACACCAGTTGGACGGATTGAGAAGGCTTCTCTCCGCGAGCAACGCCCGACTAAACGTTCTTGGTTGTACCTACCTAAGGCAGACAGGCAGGAGGGATCTCGTGAGCGTGCCATGAGTGGCTCAGCTAATATCGGCCCCGCTCCATGTCTCAAGAATTTCCGGTTTCCTTTCTTTTTGTGTATGACACTCTGAAAGAAATGAATGCTGACAGGTGTACCCAGCACGGTCAGCTAAAAATGCAGGTTGCCGTACAGGAAACGAGCATACCTGCAACTCCTCATGAAATGCATAACTTTTTGGACAGCGGTGTGCCAGCTGTGCCAACTCATGATCTTGCACGCCACTCAACCCCTTCCCATTCCTTTGATGGAAACTTTCAGCGATATCATGACGGCGGGCTTTAGGGTAGGAATAGAGGCTTATTTAGTGGCATCAGGCGTGTTCGGGAAGAATGAGAAACAGGGGGCTCGCCTTTAGTGTCTATGATCTTGTCATGGGCTGTAATCCCGCTTCTAAATTTGTCCTTGCCTGGTTTTGATGCATCCCGGGGGAATGGGTATTCTGGGGATGGCCTCCAGCGTCAGGCTAGTGCGTAGGCGAGATTTCTACACAGGGATCAGATAGTGATGCAATCTCAGACAGCGGTCAGGGACGAGGTAAAAATCCACAAGAAAGAGAAAGCCCAACCGAAAACAATATTCCGAATGAAATATGACTGCTCACACGTTTGCTACTCTCTACCCTACATACATGTAACTATTCAAACTTGGCCAGCTGCATCACCGTAAGCGACTCCACACCAGACAAAAGCCCAAGCCCACACACAATCGGATTGCACCAACCAGATCAGGGGCTTGCCAACTAACTGAGGCAGCGCGCGCAACCAACAACAGCGATTTTAACAGATCCTCGCAGAATCAACAGGTCGCAGCGCTGTTGTTGGTTCCGGCGGCGCCGTTACTCCCGATCCGACCTGACCCCTCCACGCTCATCCATCACACTGCCATCGTCGCGGTCATTGTGCTTTCCCCGGCGCTTTCGTTCTGGTTGATCACCTGGTGCCGCCTCCGCCATCGCCAAATGCAGATCTGCCCGCACCTGCAGTGACGCACCTAATCCTAAATCTCCGCCGACCAGTTCTTCTCGACCAGCAAACCGATCACCCTCTGCTTGATCCTCCTTGACTCAAAACACCCTCATCCTACCGCCGCCGCCGTCGCTACCAACCTGCGCATCCTTCTTTTTTCCCACGCTCGACGCGCCTTACCATACATAACACCAGCCAGGTCGGCTCTTCGTGGACAGAGTTTGTGGCAAACGCAAACGCAAACGCAACCATCCGAGGCGGCCTTCCATCTGAAAATTACTAGACAAACAATGACCAGCCTGTTGGCTCTCGGCTTCAGAAAAAGAAGACGCTGAGCATGATTGCGCACTTCCAAATGGTAGCCCGTCCTTTTCACCACCAGTTAAACGCCCTTCTGCATCAACCCCACACCAGGAATTGCGAACGACGAACTGACATGGCGATTTGATTAGAACTCATACCAGCGCCCTCGACCCGTCAAATGCCACAGTCGCTCGATCAGCCCCCGTTATGGGCTCCTCCTCAGCAAGCCGCGCAGGTTGCTAGCTCGAATCAAACGCTCAACGCTTTCCTCGGCGGCCGACCTCACTCTTGGATGACAGATGCCACCCATCCGACTCTCAACCTCCATAGGCCCCCAGATAATGCCACCCGAAAACGCACCCGCCCACCGAACGACCTGACAACAGATGGAAATGGCCCGCGCCGCGAAAGTTTTCCTGTAAATCAACTATCGAGCCAGTCAGTCACAATAGACTCTTCAAGGTAATCCCCAACAAGCCCCCATCGCCTGCCTCGCGACACACCCCGGTATCGATGGATCTGTCGAGAAACAATTGTGTCCAGCCCAGAAGCCTGGCTGGGTATCATATCTTGGCCTGCCCCCCTCGAATTAACCTAGACCAACTAACCTTGAGTGCCAGAAACCAGACTGTTCTCCCTTCTCCAGCCTTGACTGATGAGCCAAGCCCAATCGTTTCGAACCAGGTCGATAGCCCGAATCGCGGTGGGAATGGGTTTCTTGACACCACAGGCATTCAACAAAATATCGCTGCTGGAAACTTTCCTGGGAGCGGCCTTGTTCCGACGTTAAATCCTCCGGACCCAAGAGCACCTGTTGAATCCCCCCGGACAACCAACAATGCGATCGCACCTGCCAGGCCCAACACGCGGACGCAAGTGATGGCACCGGCTCCTGGAGTGCCTGTTCCAATACAGCCAGCACCGGCTGCGTCGCCCCCGTTACTTCCTGGGTCAACTATATCATCTCCTCACATTAACCAGGGGATCAATGTAGACTCTGGTAATCCTGGAACGGATCCCAAGCGCAGACGCCTCCATCGTTACGATGAACCTGAAGAAAGAACCAATCGACTTCTGCAATTGATTAACACTCGTATCTCGCAATCCGTCAATGAAAGCTTGGCCAATTCTGCTGATATCGCCCGGTATCGAGTGCTCCGCGATGCATGTGAAGCTCGTGACATGCACTACATTTCTCTTCACCAAGCATTTTGCTATTGGTCACTTGATAAGCCTGCGGTTCACTCTGCCCTTGGTCCGTACTTGAGCCCGCAAATTGTCGACCATGGGTTTACTATTATGGAGTCCTTTCTTAGGCAGAATGCCCTCATCTCACACCCTCACCTTCGATGGTTTGCTGGATTCCCTACGCCTGTATTGGAAATCTGCCAGCCTCCGCAGCAGAATCCTCTTGCGATTTGGATTACTCGGTTTCTCTTGAATCTGACCAATTTCTGGGAGCAAATGGTATCAACAGTGCGTGCGCGTCGGTATCCATTGCTCGCGTACGAGATAATTGCAAACTTGAACTGCAACTCTCCAACATTGCAACCCATTATTTTCACCATGAGTTACCGGGTACTTGGTGTTATAGACACATCATGGGGAAACATATTCAATGAGACTTTTGTGAAAGATCAGCAGAGCGAATCCCAAATGTCAGGTACCCAGCATACAACAGACGTACGTCATGGAGTGCGAACTGGCTTCGCGAACTTTTATCAACGTGTCATGGGCCAAATGCAACAACAACAATTAAACCAGAGTGAGTTTCACAGCATATTTTTATATAGAGGACCTCGCTAATATTGCTACCTCTCAGACTCTGTTCCGTCACCTACAATGCACGATTTCCCATCGGCGGTGCAGCAAGGTGTGCGGCGTTCGCTCGGCCACGCATCTCCGATACCGCCTCATCTGGCGCACCCTTCGCAACAAGCTCAGGTACCTCGTCGCAGGGTCACAGGACCGGCAACATTAGGGGGCAGCAGTACTCAGGGGGGTCAGATCCACACACAGATGGTGTCGTCTCCCACTGTGGTTCAAAGCCCCCAGCTTTCTCCGGGTCTACCGTTTGAACATATGCAGCCCGTCTCCCAAGGATTGCCTGGCACGATGCCGCCTCACCAGCGTACATCTCTGCCACACCCTATCCCACAACCTCAGCGCCTTGTCCCCAATGCTTCAGCAGTAGGCGTCCAGGAGATGCCGAGGCCCCTGTATCGTCAATCGTCACAGCCTACACTCCCGAGCCCAAGTGGTCCAGGTCCGGGTCCAGTGCCACAGAGCCCGGGGCTACAGTATCCCCCTCACATGTCGCAATCGCCCAGTCCTCTGGTCTCCCCCCAGTTCCAAGCCAGTCCTACCCAGCAACCCCAGAACTGGAACCAGCACTTCCAAGCAGCACCCAGTGGCCATGGCACTCAGGCTATGCACGCGCCTCCTCAGTATCAGACCCAAAGAGGGACACCTGCGGGAATTGCGCCTGCAGCGCCTGCGGCCCCGCCTCGCCCCGTTGTGCGCCAACATGGTCTCCAGACGCCCATGGGTGAGATACCGATGCATGATCGGCCTATGAGCCCTTATGGCCAGGCGTCCTTACAGATTGGGCTCCACATGGTTGGTTCACGGAGCCCAAGGCGAGCCCCTGCGGAAACCGTGGAAGTTCGCTTCTACCAGTACACGAAGCAGCTCGTGATACGACCTGTCGAGTGCATACCGCAAATGACCTTGCAGACTTTATCTTTCAATGTGTCAGAAGCCTACATACAAAAATTAGCTCGGAAGAATATGTCCACAGGATTGCCATTCTGCTACTATTTCGAGGGCGCCTACCGATATCGTTTGCGTATGTGCGCGAAACCTGAACGGGAAAAGGAGTTAGAGATGAGTGATTGGGTGGTCTCTGCTTGTAGTTGGCCTCAGCATATCTTTGTTAGTCTCAATGGTACTGCCATGGCACTGCGTCGGAAGCAGCATTTCCAAAAAGACCTGCCCCTCGAGTTGACGGATGGTCTGGTCGCCGGCCTCAACACTGTCACCATCAGTTTTCCTGCAGTTCCCCATAACTTCAAACGCGGACAAAAGTTTTTTGTCGCGATCGAGCTGGTGGAGACGAGCAGCCATGACTTTATCAAAAGTATGGTGGAAAAGACTCAACGCATAGGTGTGGAGGAGACGAAAGGCAGAATTCAGAAGCGTTTGCGCCCATCGGATTCGGATGACTTGATTATCCAGGATGACGGATTGAGAGTCTCATTGGCAGACCCATTCACTTCTAATATGTTCGAAATCCCGGCCCGGGGCATGAATTGCCAGCACCTCGAATGCTTTGACCTGGAGATTTGGCTGCAGACGCGACCTAGGAAGCCAGTCCAAAAGGGAGGAGGACCGTTTGTCAAAGGGATCGAACCTTCTATGGTGGATGATTGGAGATGTCCCATATGCGACGGCGATGCTCGCCCTCCTAGTCTTCGAATCGACGAATATTTTGTTCAGATTCGCAATGAATTGTTGGCTGGAGGAGAAACGAATGTGAAGGCCGTTACAGTCGCCGTGGATGGGAAATGGACTGCGGTAGAGGAACCGGATGATACGGAAGAAGATACACCTGTGCCAACCAGGGCCAATACTACTAATCGTGATATTGGCATGTCAAAGTCTGCCTCGGCGGTAGACGTCATTGAGATACTCGATGACTAACGACATTGCAGAATCATGGGAGAAAAAAAGCCCATGGAGAGTGAATTGCAAAAAGGCATTTTGCGGCGTTTGAAGGAATTGTGTGTTTGTTTTGAGTTTGGGGATAATAGGATTCAGGAACGGATACCACGATGGTTTGATTTGATTGGCGTTTGAACTTGGACGACGGACAGGTGATCTTGGGAACAACTCAGGAATCACACCAGGATGGATTGGCCCGGGGGTATTTTTCCTATGGAGCATCTGCTTGATTTGGCCGGTCGATGCCCTTGGCGAATGCAAGTCTAAAGTCGCAAGCAGGGCTGGAGAAGGCGACGAGTTTGCCAGAAATCAAGCATTGTACATGGAACGGCGGTTTATTTGATTTGAGAGCTTCAGAGCCTCTTTTGCAGGCCGGATATATGATGTATAAATTATGATTGTGTATATTGTCAAAGAATACACTTGGCTCGGTGTGAGTTTTGCTGATATGTCTGTCTTCTGTGTGTACTGTTGTAATTACCGCTGAGGCAAAAGCGGAAGTACTTCCTTGCCAAACTACAAGTAAGTACGTGATTATATTCTCTCTCCAGCATGTACTAGCCAATAATTTGCCGTTCGGGATGTAGTCCGGTGTAAAATACATGGCTGCAGTGGTAATTTATGTGTGCTTTTTGGTACTTACTATCCCGGCTTAGGAAAGCAACAGCGAGATTAACCCGAGACCGACCAAAAGAATTGGGCTATGCTGCACATGAGATGTGACATCACTCCTAACTCGGGTCTTGACGCTACATTGTTTTCTCTCGCAACCTTCCTTAATCTGACTTATAACAGCCATCATTTGGGTGCTCTATCGCCTGCAAAATACCTCATGACCGACAGACGCCCCAGCCCTTCGCGCCGGCGAAGGGCTTGCGCTCCATGCACCAAAGGCAAGGCTCGATGTAAATTTAACGAACAAAACCCGCGCCAGCATCCGTGTGAGAGGTGAGTATCTGATATAATTCTAAGACACAATAGGATGAGAGCAGAGCTGTTAATATTTGAGATTAGATGTAATAGGCTGAGCATCGAGTGCACTGTACAGACAACCAAGAGCATGAGGAGGGGTAGGCAAATCAAGCCAGCAACCCAGTAAGCATGATAAAAACGCGAAAAGGAACGAAATTTGGAGATTTTAATTTTTGGTTGTCAGAGAGGGTGGCTTAGTAAATCTTGCATTTTCAAGACTCGATGATGATCAACGTCCACCGGAACTCCAGGGACAACATATTTCTGATGCTAGGGATTCTATCCCAGTTGAGATGACGAGTAAGAGACCTCGACATATCGAAGGCTCTAAGAAACCTCATCAAGACTCACGTAACCAACCAGACCCATCGGAGACTATTCCTCCACTTGGATTATCGTGGGACCAAATCACTCGAATCTTTGACACATTCAAAGCCAGGTACCTGCCCGCTTTCCCTTTCGTTTTGATACAGGAAAGACATGATCTATCCAAATTCTACAAGGAGAGACCGTTCCTATTGCGGGCCATGATGCTTGCTGCCGCACCACTTCCAGTGTCTAGAATTGCAAAGATGAAGCGAAATGTGCTCGCGTATTTGAGCCAGCAGGTATTTGTTGAAGACAAGAAGACGCTGGATCTATTGCAAGGGATTTTGATATGTGCTGCATGGTGAGTTCCATATATCGATTTTTACGTCCATTTGTCTGATGGAATGCTTGGGTAGGTCTCATGCTTGCCAGATCAGCGACGAGCAGGTTGTAAATCTGATGCATCTAGCTTTGGGATATGCCCACAACCTGGGGATAACCAAGGCTCTCAAAGATTTTAACTTGGGTAGCGCCAAGAATGGTTCAACAGAGGCGGGGAATGCTGATGCGGGAGAAGTGAAGCATTCACCTGATGAGCAACGAGCACTGCTCGGATGTTTTTGTATTCTATCCACGTAAGCCGAGGCCCTCGTCCTTTCAAACTACCGAAAAGTAACTAAAATATACAAGAATATCATACCAGTCCTCCAGGCAGAACCCTATGGACAGCTTATATCCCAAAATGTGTCGTGCTGCCCTAGTGGCCGCGAGTACGGTGCCACTCGATTTGCTGCTTGATAGGCTTACTGGCATGGTTCAATTCACCG
Organism: Calonectria pauciramosa; assembly: GCA_017140785.1. Taxonomy (NCBI): domain Eukaryota; kingdom Fungi; phylum Ascomycota; class Sordariomycetes; order Hypocreales; family Nectriaceae; genus Calonectria; species Calonectria pauciramosa. Next base: position 3,024,702 of record JAACIZ010000006.1, on the reverse strand, counting down.
AGAACTTTGCAAAAGGACTCGGTGAACCGCATGATCGAGATAAAGCCAGTTCCTATGCCTTTCTTTTGGAAGGCAACGGACGCAGATTTCGGACTGAGTTAGATCGCCTTGCAGAGAACAATGCCCACCCAGATCTCGCCGAACACCAATCACTTTTCGAACTCTATCACCACTATCTAACATTGCGTCTGTATGAACCTGCAATAACCGTTGCAGATGGACCAGAGGAAGGGGTGCCACCGTCGAGGTACCGCGCGTTGTGCTTGAGCAAGTGTTTAAGCGCCGCCAAGTCTTTTCTCGACCTTCTTCTTGCACAGCCAACGGATTTGTATCTCCACCGATCAATTATAACTGCTGGGCAGGCCTCGTATGTCATGTTTACGGCGGCCCGTGTGCTTCTGATTGATGCGCCTGACTGGGATGTCGTCTGGGCACGGCAGGCGTTGGACTTGGACTTGTTTCTGGACAGAATCATCGCTAGGGTTACCGAGGCAGAGACGCTGCGGGATAAAGCCATGGAAGATTTCGCTTTGGCAACGGGGATGGCGATTTCAAACGAAGAACGACGTGGGGAAAGCAGATTGGTAGAGCTTGCGCAACAGACGCGGTGGTTGCGAGAATGGTTTGATGCTCGTATCAAAGGGCGACAGATGGACATGACGTGGTCATTTGGAAACATTCCCAATAGAGGAACGGAGAACCTTTCTGGAGATGATGAATCACAGCCATCTTGGTGGATTGGGTTGCTGGGGGGTGTAGAATGGAGTTTGGATGGACTGAATGTGTAATAAGGAGGAGTATAGTTGATGAGCAGCTTCATAATGGTTCATTGGAGGGTATCTAGGGGTTCAGCAAAGCATGAAATGATTTAAAATACAACAAATCCAACGCCACCGCCCAAAACGCCAAAACATAGATGCAAGTGTCAAAATCGGTTACCATATCCGCCATTTATAGTCATACCACGTTTCATTTGCCAACTGGGCGAGCAGAAAAAGCATCAGTAGAAAAACTCGTCCTCGCTCCAGTCCGACGGGTCGATACCCTCAAGCAAGTCCAGGTCGCTTCCCTCGGACGAATCGTCTTCATCGGGCTTCCCATCCACAAAGTCGTGCCAGCAATGGGGATCGGTCAAGTCCACGCGCTTAAGACGATCTGCCCACACTTTTTTCAACGACCCATCCTCGCTGTAGGGCTCTTGTCGCGTCCAGGACGTCCAGGTGGCAATGATGCTAGATGCTTCGGAGCTTCTCACATTGAACCATTCGTAATGCTCCTTTCCGCACCCAGGACAGCTGGGCTCGCGCATACGTTTGTTCTGCAGTGTGGCGTGCACAAGCCTCTCTACCTTGACAAACAGGTCGGCACGGAAATCCACCAAAAGCTTGGGGCTGTATCCGCAATTCCTCCGCCACGTAGACATGCGCCCGTTCAGGTCTTTGGTGTTGCCAATCTTGAGATATGGAGCGCGGTCGTGGTAGTTACTGGGGAATGTGTACATGTAGACACTGCCACTGAACTCCTTTTCTTTTTTGCATGGCTCACGGTTGATGATATTCTTGATGTTTCGGTTGATTGCCACCGTGGAGGCAGTCTTGCTGAACGGCTCAAACTGGTGCTGTGTAGGTTGTCTCGAAGGGACGGGGTTGGGGGGTTTGGGCTTCGAATCTTTAACAGTGCCGGAAGTATGCGTAGAGGTCTCTTCTTCCTTCTTGACTGTGGTGTTGGATGTAACCGGTTCGACCTTGATCTCCTGGCACAGCGGTATATCGTTGTTTTGTGATACAGTTGCAAGTGCTGGTGTATCATCGCCATCTTCGGTTTTGATTCTGGGCTCCAATGCAGTCAACTTTGCTTCCCACGTCTTGAAACAAATAGGGCTCTGCTCGAGATGATGATGACAACACATGATCAACCGAGCTATCTTATGGAAAAGTGTGCTAGCGGGTGCAAAGCTCCCACATTTAATTATTTGGTCCAACAAGACAGACACTTGGCTGGAAATCTTTTGGCCGATGAGCTTTCTGCACGGTTTATTCGCCCCCTTGGTTTTGCCATGGCACCGGAAGTCGGTGTCCAAACTGACGCTCAGAAACTGTCGGAAAGCGGACGAATCAGTAGGCCAAGCGGCAGCAGGATCGGTAGAAGAGGGCATTCTGAGAAATTGTGATAGGACACACTGCAATAAACTGTGCACATTAAGAGATGGTGGTCTCCATGCTAATGATTCGGTCTCCGTGCAGAGGACCTACGCCATATTTAATGCGCCCAAGAGACGCAGGAAGCGCTTGGGAAGCACCTCTTCGTGGCTTGTCTGGAGGGCATCCTGCACAGCCATGTTGGTCCATACCTGCACCCTGGTTCTCTGCCTGGCACATAGTCCTGGTCTCAAGGGGAGCAAGGGGGGGTCAGGTGAGTGGATCTCTCACCAGCGCTGCCCACACATCTTGATTGCCCTCTTCCTAGGACCGATTTAGAGGGAGCTTCGAGTACAAGTCATTAGAAAACAATGGTATTGTCTATTATCAAAGGTTATTACTCCATAAACCCCACGCCTTCCTTTTTCTTTTCTTGTGCGTTGGGCAATGGCTAAGCGCCCACCCGGTCACAGCAGCCCCTCGCCGCAGCATTCATTGGTCTCAGGGCTGGCCGGTCTGTTGGCTGCAAACAACAGCTTAGCCCCCAACGCTGGGCCGCCTGCATGCAGCTGCAAAGGCCCCAAAAGGGCTCGGGTGATTCAGGCGAGGCTTTCTCGAGGACTCTGCGGGTTGCGTGATTCCTATCGAGTGGGAGGCCTACCGCAGCCGCAAACGGATACGTGCCAAAGGCCTATGGACGCATATTGGGTGTGCAAAGTCCAAATGGGGACCCAAGACAGTTGTCACACTCCCAGCGTATCATAGCCTCGAACCCCACCCTTCCATCATGTCTCCTCCAGGGACTCGGGCAGAAGCCGCCAAGCGCACGTACACTTCGCGAGCCATCGACTATGATGATTCATGGCACCCAGAATATAGTAGGAGATTCATGGATCTCGTTCCTGTGCAGCCTGGTGACCGTGTTCTTGACCTTGCCTGCGGCACCGGCCTTGCGGTCATCATAGCCGCCGACCATGTTGGGGACCAAGGGATTGTCATCGGGGTCTACATCACCGAGGCCATGCTTGTGGAAGCGAAGAAGAAGCTTGAGGCCAATCCCATCCTCGCTTGGCGCGCCACACTTGTTCAGCATGATGTTACCAATTTAGCCACGTGCGTCGAAGTGGAAGAAGGCAGCTTTGAGGTTGCCATCTGCTCCAATACCTTTGTGCTATTTGAGCAGCCGGACAGAGTAGTATCCAACTGGAGAGATTTCCTCCAGCCTGGTGGGATAATTGCCATCGATGTTCCGCACGAGAATAGCTTGCGGGCTGGTTCGCTGATGGAGAAAGCTTTTGGTGCCATGGGCATTCCTTTTCCTGTAAACCGGCCCTGGATTAAATCGCAGAGCTCGCTCAGTCATATTCTTGAAGCACATGGTTTTGTTGTAGAAAAACCCGAGATTTTGGAGAAGCGCGTTGGTACTACAGATTCGCAACTAAGTATCGACAGGGCTGATGACCAGTTCGATTACGTCCTCAAGAGCCAGTTTGCTACCGCATTACTATCTGACGAACTAAAATACAGGGCTCGACTATACTTTCGAGATCAATGGGAGAAGGCCGCTGCTGGTAGCAAGGTTGAAGTATCAGAAGTAAATTACGTTTACGTTGCTAGAAAACGCTGAGTTCATAGTAATCGCTAGCCAACGAAGAGAGAATTCTATCCGGATCCCATTCCAATTTACTCAAATCTTGGCCTTGGAGCCCCCGTAGTTTGGCTTCACTGGGATTCGAGGATGATTCCCAGCAAGCTTCAGACCTGTGACACGCTCAAGCTCGTCCACAGCTTCAAATGCCCTGCCTAGGTTTACCTTTATGGTTTTAAATCCCTGTTTACGGGCTTCTTTGAGATTCTCACCAATGTCGTCTAGAAACGTAATGTCCTCGGGCTGTATGCCTTGACCCCAGCCCAACCGCTGGCCTCGGGGACTGTCGGCGTGGTCTTTTGCAAACTTGTTGACTTGGGTCAGTGCGAACTGATACATCTCAGGGTCCGGCTTTCGAATGCCGACGTGTGCGGACGAAATCAAGACATCAAATATCCTGCGTACCGAATCGTCCCTGATGTCTTTGACGTGAAGCCGGTGGCCGGGAGGAAATATGACAGTATTGCTCAGGGCTGCAATAAGGTACTGGCCGCTTTCTTCCAATTTTTGGAGAGCTGGCAGCATCCAAGGATCTGGGTGGTTGGAGGCTGTCATCATTTCCTCAAACAACCACTTGGCGTCTATAGATGGAACTGGTGGGGTTTCTTTGGGGAGGCGTGGGTTTGTCGATTGTTCACGTTGGTAGAATGCCTCCCAACGAGCGGCGTCATGCAAATCTTGACTGAAACCTTCAAAAAAGGCAGCATCCATGGGAATCTGGCCCCTTTCGATTTTGTGCCAATACCCGTTGGGTGAAGTCTTAGAGATGGAGTAGTTGACCCATCCGGGCGGAATGCCTCTGTCGAGTTCGTAGTCAAGGATGGCTTGGAACGGCGACACAACCTGATTTATCCACTGTTAGCACGTCATTGGCCGAGGGCTTGTTTGAGGTAGCAAATTTAAAAGTAGATGCTTGTCGGCAGTTTGCCCAGATAAAGAAACAGTAAGTCTAGGTGCCAACTACAGGGTACTCACACAGACACCGCCAATGTCAAAGAGGAGCACTTTTGGCTGCCTTGATTCCGACATGTTTGAATCAGAGCTGTTATTGGAACCAATTGAACTAGTAGAAATCCGAAATTATTTGATTATGATTCTTTGTTTTTTCTAGACAAATCGACTCGCATTGAAAATAGAACTGAAAGGGGATGGGGTAGCTTAGTGCTTGGGATCTCCAAGGCCTCCACTCTATGCAAAAGACCCGAGTAGCCGAGGCACGTTTGGTTCGCAGGTGCTGGGGTAAAATGGACCCCTAGATGGCCAGGTCACGTGAACTAGGTGACTAAGCGAGTCGTCCCCAACCCAGGTAAGGCTAGGTGGGTAAGAATGTGTGAGTGGGGTAGGGCTTGTGTGTGAAAGAATATCACATCCCACAATTTCGCAACAGAATCTTTCTCGCTTCACCAACATTCAACTGCATCACCAAGCCGTCGTTGGCCACAACAGTCAAAATGGTAAGCTGAGGCCTATCGCAAAGGAGTCTCTCAGGACTTCTTTGGTTTCCTTTCTTGACAGAAATGTCAATTGCTCGTTGAGAGTCACCGCAAGTTGCTTCGGACGGAGGACGAGCAAATCTGAAGCGCAAATTGCTGACTCGGGGTTTGTGACAGCCTTTCCACAAGGAGGTGAAGAACAGCGCTTACTACAGGTGAGTTGAGAATATTATAGCCATCATCTTCTTCCTTTTGCGTATCGACGATGTTAACACAAAAAAACCAACAGCCGCTACCAGACCAAGTACAAGCGCAGACGCCAGGGCAAGACCGATTACTACGCCCGCAAGCGCCTCATCACCCAGGCCAAGAACAAGTACAATGCTCCCAAGTACCGCCTGGTCGTCCGCTTCACCAACAAGGACATCATTTGCCAGATCGTGAGCTCCGAGATCTCTGGTGACAAGGTCTTCGTCTCCGCCTACGCCCACGAGCTCCGTGCCTACGGCATCGAGCACGGTCTTACCAACTGGGCTGCCGCTTACGCCACTGGTCTCCTCATTGCCCGCCGTGCCCTCAAGAAGCTCGGTCTCGATGAGGACTTCGCTGGTGTTGAGGAGGCTGACGGTGAGTTCACCCTCACCGAGGCCGCTGAGACCGACGACGGCGAGCGCCGACCCTTCAAGGCCTTCCTTGATGTTGGTCTTGCCCGTACCTCCACTGGTGCCCGTGTCTTCGGTGCCCTGAAGGGTGCTTCCGACGGTGGTATCTTCGTTCCCCACTCTGAGAAGCGATTCCCCGGTTACGACATGGAGACCAAGGAGCTCGATGCCGATGTCCTCCGCAGCTACATCTACGGTGGCCACGTCGCTGAGTACATGGAGACTCTTGCCGACGATGATGAGGAGCGCTTCCGCAGCCAGTTCCAGAAGTACGTCGATGACGACGTTGAGGCCGATGGTCTTGAGGACCTCTACACCGAGGCCCACAAGGCTATCCGTGAGGACCCCTTCAAGAAGCACGAGAGCGATGCTCCCAAGAAGACCAAGGAGGAGTGGAAGGAGATTAGCAAGAAGTTCCGATCTGTCAAGCTCACCAAGTCCGAGAAGGAGGAGCGCGTGAAGCAGCGCATCCAGGAGCTTCTGGACGAGGAATAAAAAGTGTTTATGAACATGTGAGATTTGTTACCTTGGCATTGGGTTTGGAGTTTCAAGGAAAGGAACGGTCCGTAACTCGGGGTCATGCGAATGAAAGAAAAAGATACCTTCCAGCCAAATTCCATAGCTGTGGTGAACTGGTGTCTCATTGTGCTCCAATTGTCAATTCTACCATGCAGTGGCTTGTAGACGAATCCCCTCCGAACTAATGGAGTGGATCCTGACTGTTGTGCATGCGCGTTGTAGGGCTTAATTGCGCACACGCTTTATTTCCAAGTGCCGGCCTGCTACGCGGGATAGGCTAAACCCGGGGTTTTTTGGGGGGGCTTTTTTTGGCCTTCGTGTGCCGACCGATATTTAAGACTGGGGTATAGTATTCCTGGTGGTTTACGTTCACTCGGAGATTTCGGATTAAAAAACCGGCAAGGCGCGATGAGGGTGCGCATTATCAGGGTAATCATTGATCATTTTTTGCAGTGATCGAGGGCATGTTGCGGGAATTAGAAGGATATGCTTTTCCTCGAGTTAAGTGGGTAGTGTCGTGAGAGGTGCCCTGGAATCTTGCGATGGGACACGCATATGGGCAGAATGTGACGATTTTCCAATACGGAGATGGGCGAGGGCACTTGATGGTAGGAGATGAAACAACTGAGGGAGGTAACCGGGTGATTTTGAGGCAAAAGGCCACGGGACCGCCCGAGGTGGACTCGTTCGGTAAACTCGTCCGGTAAACTCGTCCGGTAGATGGAAACCCCACGACGGGTTTGTGAGCCTGATGCTCTGTGTACGGAGCACTTAACTTACCTCACCTCACCTCGCCTCACCTCATCTCTGATCTCACCTCACATCCCAGCCCAGCTCGCTTCGCAGGCCGGCGGGGAGCCCTTCTTTGGCAGTTCGGGCCCGCGGTCGGGGCAGGGCTGGGCTCTTGGATCAGAAAATGCGGTGGGTTAGTGACGAAGTTTGTCTGGGTAGCGCGCACCATGGAGCGAGTGAAGGTGGACAGGGTCGCAGTGCAGCGACAGCGACAGGTAACAATCCACGGCCATGGGATGGATGGTTCCCGGGCTTGTGCGTCTGCAGTGGGTGGGCGGTCAGTGGTGGGAGAGCATCGAGAGCGGTTCGGCGAAACCTAGCGAAGGGCCTGGGCCTGCGAAGCTGGGTCCCCATCCCGCTGGGCGAGCAGAGCCATTGGCTGGCGACACCAGGGTAAGCAAACGGGGCAGCAAGCATATAACCTAAGCCGCCATATGCGTCTCGGCATTGACAGTTGCATTTGTTTTCTTTTGTGACGCCGTCATGGCTGCCGCCTTGAGGCCTTTTGAGCTGGCAATTCACAAGCGATGGCGCACACGTCCGCCCGCACACGATGCATTGCGCCCCAAGGGAGGGGCGGCGAGATAAGAATTGTGTGATGCTGGGAGGCCACGTTCCTCAAGCCCTGGCGATGAGGACATTGTCGCTCCGACTGACCGTGCATACCCAGCTATGCCGAGTTTGTATTGCCTTTTTTCCTGTTCTGTACCTTGCTTGGGAGCAAGGGACAGGGTGTGACGTCTTTCGGTGGGCTGGTTTTTAGCACGTCAGGTGTACGTGCGAGTGGATTGCTTAAACGGAACCATCTAGACTCTATATTGCGGCGACGTTGGAATAGAGCTGTGAGCGAGAGGCCATGAGTGCGTCGCGAGCTTGCCCCCTTTCTTTATCTCTCGTGCACTCAGATAGCTCTAGCGATATCGCCGGCATTTGTCTTAGACAATGTCTTGGATGAGGAGGAGGAAGGGTTCCACGATGATTACAAAGCTTTTCGCCTCGCCGCATCCTGACGGCAAATCTACCCTTGGCAGGGCTGTCATCTGGGGTCCCATCGCCAATTTCCACGCCATGACACGTTCGCTGCCATCAATTGCACCGCCTGATGCTGCTGCTCCTGCCCGCGCATGCAGTTCCGTACGAGCTGTACCACTATTGCGTAGATGGCGGGGGGGGGGATGTTTACAAGTCACAAAAACGGGTGCAGATTGAATGCAAGCCGAGGCCGATCCCTTGGGCCCGATACGCCGCCTGGAGCCGTGTATACCTATCCAGGTCGTCATCTGGTATTGCCATCAATCTGGCGACACTCGCAGTGACATCCTCCCTCGCCTCTCCCATGCTGCAGAGACACACAGACACACAGCCTGCTCAAGGGAGGCATGCGAGACTCTGGGAATTGTCTCGTACCCGATCAGCGGCGAGCCACAAGGCTCATCTAACACACTTTCAAGAGGGGCGTGTCGCTCATTCCGTCAATTCCGAGTTATTGCCAACCTATCCCATGCGATGCCGCCGACCCCCTCCCCGGATCCTATACCCATCCCGGCTTGATCATCATCTTTTCCTTGGTCAGCAACCAAAAACTGGCCGCATCCAAAGGGAAAAAATCACACACACACAAATCTCCACCCACACGCGAGCGCGCACAAGGGCAGATAGATGTGTACGATGTGCGGATACATGATATGCACTCCCGTGTACAACCCTGACTTCATCGGCTCAAGTTTAAACTACCCCGCTACTAAAATGAACCTACTTTTGCCCCCCTCGCACTCCATGGCCCGAGCTGAGACCAGCTGTTGTTGAGGACCAAAGAGCGCGCGTGCACTAGACTTTTATCCACTGCAAACGCTTAATGCCGATACCCATAGGGTACCTTGGTCGACCCAGCTCACCATGCTTCTCTAATTCTCTCCGCAGAGTACAAGTCATAACCCACATCCATTCCGGGACCTAGCGTCCTGCTTGTCCTAGTCCCTTAACTCATCCCTACCAGAGTAAAACCCACTACCACCATCCCGCGACTTTGGTTGGCCACCCACGCCACACCCCATCCCCATATCCCGTCTCTCCATCTATCGCCCACCTCGCACACTCTCTCTTCCTCCTTCTGACCTCATTTATTCTATACCTTAATACCACTAAATCACCTGAACCACCGTGTTGACATAGCCGTTGTTGTCGCCTCGAGCTCAGCATCAGCATGGAGCAGGTCCACGGCGTCGACGTAAGCTGGATGACCCACAGCGCTCCCAAAGGCATGTGTACTCGCCACCCGCCCGCACTATCGCCAGACTCGATTGCATTGCATCATCGCCAAGCGACATTGCTGTCGAACCTCACAAACTGACTCTTTCTGCAGAAAAAGCGTCAAAGAATTCACCGCCATCAAAGCCCACTCCTACCCTACCCCGTCAGATACCTGGCGCATCGGCTAGGGCGCCGTCATCGGCCTCAATAGAGCATACTTCAAACGGCCAATCCACACCTCCCAACGGCTCGACTCCCCAGCGAAGAACCTCGCGATCCGGCTCGATAGACAAGCAATCGCCAGCGGGCACGCCCCCAATCCAGCGACGCAATTCATGGTTTTCCAACATTTCCGCCAAATTCTCTTCCAGCGCCCCCCCGGCTAGTACAACCTCGCAGGCTCAACCGCTGCCGTCGCCGACCCAGGAAGACCCCCCGCCACCCAAGATTACGCCGACCAAGAATGCTGTCCTCCAGCATGCGACAAAACCCGAAGGAAATGGTCCGTACACCCCTGCGCCGCCGCGCAGCAACCAAGCCGGTTTCCTGGGCGTTTTTCGCCGACTTTCGTCATCGTCCTCCGGCGCATTGGGTCATGCCGGGAAGTTGGGGCATGGCTTGGTAGATCGCGTGGTTCTGAATGTGGATCACGACCGTGAGCGCTGTCCCATCTCGGAGCTCCACGGCTCTAAACTGAGAAGGGTGGCATTCTGTGTCGACGTCGAGATTGCGCCAATGCCTAGATACGGCGACAGCGATTCTGGCCATGCCAAACCCGCCGATGCAGCGTTGAAGAAGAAGCTTTTGGAAAAGGGCGAGGGAGAGGTGCTTAAAAATGCAAAGACTGTAAATGAACAGAAGGAGACGAATGGAGCTGCGAAGGCCGGCAGTGAGCCAAATGAAAAGGTGGGAGTCGCCAATGACGAGCCTGGTAAAGACCAAGACGCGAATGGTACTGCAACACCGGCTCCAGAGAATACAAAAAAGAAGGAGAAGAAGAAGAAGAGCGAAGAAGAGCGCAAGGCTCGAAAGGAAAAGAAGAGAAAACTCGCCGAAGCCAACGGGTCTATCCCCATGGAGATTCATTACGACAGCAGCGACTCTTCATCAAACACAATCTCCGGCACTACAACTCCTAAGACGTCCTCTTACCCGACAACTAACCCGGTGCGCATCTATCGAAGATGCTGTCAATTGCGCGAGACGCCTATCCTTAAGAAGATAACTGAGCAGCTCACTGACACCTCCAACTATTCAGCGTCAACGAACATGGTAAGCAAGCTGGACCTGACGGACTATTGGCTGCAACTACCCGACCTCATAACCCTGGGTGATTTCCTGGCCGTCGTGCCCGTGCGGGAAGTTCTTTTGGAAAATAGCGGCCTCACTGATGAGGGCCTGCGGGTCATCCTCGCCGGTCTCTTGGCAGCGAAACGACCTAACCTTACACGGAGAAAACCGAAGCATGAAAGCGATGAGCAAGGCGGCGTGGTGGAGAGGCTGGTCCTGAAGAACAACAAGCTTGGCCCTGACGGCTGGAAACATTTGTCTCTCTTCATTTACCTGTGCAGGTCTCTCAAGTTTTTGGATCTCTCTCAAATCCAATTCCCCCGCCAGTGCCAAACAAACCACAATGGTTCGCTCTCCAACGGAGTCCAGATACCACGGAACATTTCGGATATCATTTCCAAGGCGTTTGGAGAACGATTGGGCGGATCAACATTGGAGCTTGTGAACCTGGGAGAGACGGGAGTGACTATGGAGCAGCTGGGAGCCGTTATTGATGGGCTAATACAGTGCGGTGTGAGCCGACTTGGTCTAGCTCACAACAATATCGACAACGAAGGGATCCAGCACGTGGTCAGATATGTAGCCACTGGAAAATGCGAGGGTCTCGACTTGGGCGGGAACGATCTCCGCGATCACATGGAGGCACTTGCTTCTGCGATTAGGGAAGACTCACTGCTCTGGGCTATCGGGCTGGCTAGCTGCAACTTGACGCCATCGTCGCTTTGCAAGATCTTGCCTACATTTGTCAAGCTGCGAGATCTTCGGTTCATCGATCTATCACAGAACCCCGACCTGTTCCAGTCAACGCCCAGCGCTGTTGGATTACTGAGAAGGTATGTTCTGCTCTGAAACCAGGCGGGTTGAAAAATTTGTGCTGACTTTACTAGGTACCTCCCGAAGATGCCCGCATTGAAACGTATCCATCTTGAAGGCGTTCAGATGTCGTCAGAGCAGGCCATTGCGCTGGTGGAAGTCCTTCCCGAGATCCACCAACTCGCCCACATTAATCTCCTCGGGAACGCCGAGTTGGCCAAGCTGGCCGACGCGCGGACGGAGGAGGCCCAAGAAGAAGCGTGCGCCCTGTATGCGTCTCTTCTGGCCGCAGCCCGGGTGTCCAAGAGCCTTATCTGTGTAGATCTCGAGGTGCCTAGCGAACGCTCGGGAGAGATCGTCAAAGCCATGGCCAAGCAAGTAGTGGCGTACTGCCTGAGAAACATGGAGCGATTCCAGCATGCTGCTGTCAGTGCCGCGGTGGCTGCAGCCAGTGCGGAAAATCATGCCGACGCACTCGACTCCAAGGGCACATCTTATCCCGATGTTCTCGCCCATTTGGTTGGTCATGACGTTCTTGATCCGAATGACTCATCCGATGATGTGGGCTCTGCTCCGGATGAAGACTATGTGATTGGAGGTACTGGTGTGGTCAAGGCCTTGGCATGCTGTCTCAAGAATCGCGGCGATGAGTCTCGCAGACAGTCAGGCGAGTTTATCCGTGACGTCGAAAATGGTGTATCAAGCCCAACAGTCAGATTGGCGAGTGGCGGAAAAGCCAAGGATACGTCCAAGCACCTCCTTGCAGGTGCTCGCAAAATCCGCCAGCGGCTCCAGCCGGCCCTAAACAAAGCCAAGGCCAACCCTGGCGACGAACAAAACTTGCGTAAGCTTATGTTCCTGGATGAGACATTACAGGGCATCATCAAGCGCTTCGAAGACGAGTACCCCGATACCCGGGAGCCTCCACACGAGGCGCAGGAGCCTGCAGCTCGCAAGGACCAGGCAGAGGAGCAGCCAGTGGTGGCTGCTCCCGTGGAGGATTCGACTATGGGGCTGTCGGACAACGATGACGAAATGGAACTTATTGTGGTCAAGCCCCTGTCGAGGTCGAACTCGAGGCTGTCCAAGACCATTGCAGAGGAGGAAGGCCGCATTCTGCGCGCTGGGCACAGATTCCGGACTGGTTTCTTCAAGAACGAGCAGATTGACTTGCTCAAAATTATCAGCGACATTGAATCAGATCCCAAGCACGCACGCCTCCTCGAGGAGCTGGCCGAGGATATCGGTGGCGAAATCCTAGAGAAGGCCAAGGAGAAGGGCCCCCTGCGAGCATTCAAGGAGCACCGTGATCTCGCGCTCAGGGGCATGGCTGAGAGTGATCCTGAGCACTGGGAGCGATTTGCGGAAGCTCAGCACAAAGCCCAGGCCAACATGACGGTCCCTGCAGTCGTCAAGGCCGGGGAAGTGCAGCCGGCGGACGAGAGTGCCATTTCCGACTAACGGAGCCGACAAACGCGCGTAGGCTGAAGGGAGAAGATATTTACAGGAATTATCGAGGAGGAACTTGAGCGAAACAGAGTTTGGCAGTGTATTATCATGGTGTCTGAGTGGATGAGATGGAACGGCTGTTTTTGTTTTCCAGAAGGAAAATTCACATTCGCATAGCCACGGCGCTCGTTACCTTTATTTTACTTTTACAAGGAGTTGTATGTTTGATGGTTATTTTTAAATGGGAATGGAAAATGGCTCCGGCAGTAGGAGGTAAAGACGGGACATGTATGTGAAAGTCGGGGGCAACCAGGGGTGGGTGAAAGGCATGGACTAGGTGAAATCCTGATTTAGCAACAACTAGACCTTTTCCCGATGATGTGTGTCTCCCGCAGGACCGAGTGAAGCGGGATCGGAATTTATTGTTTTTTCTGGCCATCAGCCAACTGTGTGTTTTGGTAGCGCGGTTTGGGGCATCTATTTTTGTCGTGTCGTAAGGTGGAGAGGAACTAGCAGCTGCACGCAATATAGACGGGTGTGGGATAGATGAGGAATGATGTATGTGTCCATGCGCAGGGCACATGGCTTGCCGTGTGCCCCTCGCCATCTCCCCAGAGGGGTGGGCAGGCTGTCTGGGCTACAGTAGGGGCAGCGCGGGCGCCCCTTATTATCAGGCAAGGCGATGGGCAGATCGTCATTTGGAGTGGTTTGGGATTTGGGCAATATGGTGTGGATGGCGGACGGATGTCAAAAGGTTCGGACGATTGCGTGTCTGAGGACGGGGGAGGGGGGGAAGATGGATGAGGGACCTGTGTTTTATGGATTTTGGGGCCCGGCGGGGAAACATGAGAAAAGCCAAGATGATGGTCAAACATTTGGACTGGGGAGTCTCATTGCGGGTTTTTCTTTCTTTCTTCTGTTCTTTCATTACATTTGTTTGCTGCGAGGGTTCGGCCCAGCTAGCGTGTTTGCACTTGTGGGTTCCCGGTGCGCGTTGTGACGCTGTGCCTTTGGCGCCCTCGAGGGTTGTCATGTTGTAAGTTTTTTTTTCGTCGTTGCCTCTTAAATGGTCGATGTCCCTTAATACAGCGGCCCCGGTCCCAATCATACTCACCTGCAACAGTATGTACCAACCCTCGGACCCTGGGAGGGGCAGGCGCTTGGCCGCTTATCCCGTTTGGGACTAGACGTGCGAGGGGCTGTCGCAGGTGCAGTCGATTTTGGAAGGTTTCTCGAACATCTGGAGCTTCATCCTCAGTTCTTTCGACCTGTCATGCTTGTCATGCCTGCTCGGCCTCTTTCCACCCTTGACCCTGACAGGTTTCTGTCCCTCTTCCCTAATAATTTTGGCTTTCTTTTTTGTTTCCTCTAGTCGCCGGGCCTTTGTGGTATTTTTTGACACGGCTCGACGGAGCTGAACAGTGTCGTCCCATGATGAAACACGCTCGATGGGGAATGGCTTCTGCTCGTCACCTCGGCAGCACTGCCAATCTGTCGTCTGTATCGTCTTTTTTTTTTCCCTTCCCCTCCCCGCTCCCCGCCCTGGAACATGACGAGGCGGCTGCGCGGGATGTTCTATATGGAGACTTATTATATGAATTGAGGAGGGCACTCATCGCTCGCGCCCCGGCGATTGAGCCCAGGCTTGCGGCAGGGCTCCTCTCCGCGCATGGATTGCCAGGTGACAGTGTGCTTGTCCGTTCGTCCCGGCGCCGGTGGGCAACCAACCCATGCCTTGATCATCCTCAGTCCCTCGGTCTCAAGACGGACGCGGCCGGGTTCTCGCCGTTGCTCACTGTCGCGCACTTAGTGGTGTTGATGCGCTGGCACTGCGACCGACTTCACCCCGCATAGCCAGCGAGGACGCTTTCTCACCTGTCAACTCAGTCTAGGCCGAGTTATCACATCCTACTAAGACAAGGATTGCGGTTGCTGCGTTTTCAGTTTCTGACTGGCTGAGCCTTTTTTTTTTCTTCTTTCCTTTTCCCTCTCTTCAGCCTGAGTGTGTGCCTTGATCCTTCCATCACGATGCCGTCCGCCACAACGCCTCGTATTATGCCCACCTGTACCGGCCGTCCACAGTTAATTACGTGCATCCTCCAGCCCATGCAATCGTGACATTCACCTGCGAGCCCCACGGCAAACTCTCTCGTTGGCGCGCAGCAACGCAGTCCCTATTAATGTCAGAGCTACCATGCCTGCGCTGATCTCGAAACAGGGGCCCTGACGGCATATCCGCCGACCCCCCTGCCCGATGAGTGGCCCATGTGGGCGTCAGTGCTTGGATCAGCTTCATGCGGATGCTTGCCTAGACGGCCGGCCCTGCGCCAGGATCCCTCGCCCTAGGCCACGACGAGCATTATCATGGGCCCATCACCCCTCCTTCTCGACCGAAAAGTAACGCTCGATGCTTTTTGCTCGCCGGGCTGACACTCTTTCGTTCATTCATTCTTTTCTTATCCATTCACTCTTTTCCTTCTACCCTTCCATTCCTTTCCCCCCCTCGCCTTCTTTTCTCCCCTTGTCTATAGGGCTGGCTAGGCTTCTGTTGTCAGAGGTCATTTCTCACTTGCCTTGACGTCTCTTATTCATTCATTCTTGATCCTGGTGACAATTCATTTCTCCATACAAACCAGTGAGGCAGTGCTGTTGCATCCATCCCTTGGGCCCCGGCCTTTTCCTTTCTGCTCAGTCCTGTTCTTCGCCTCTAGACAAATCACAACTCAACAACGACTTCACAATGGAGGGCAACTTTCCTCACCCTCCCCCTCCGTCGTCGTTCCGCAACTGGGAAAAGCATGGCATCAGCAGGAGCAGGACCATCGATAGGTAAGCCGGCAATGAAGTACCATGTTTGTGGTTGTGACATGTGAGGTTACATTCACTTACACCACATCTCTCTATAGTATCAGCGAAGAGCCTGGCATCTCGGGAACAAGATCATCATCAAGGCCCAGGACCCGTGGCATGACAAACTCGTCATCGGGTCGACAGACGCAACGATGGCCATTCCACAGCGTGAGCAACTCTCGCTCCTCCATTCGCTACCAGTCTTCCCTTCCGCACTCTCGAAACAACTCCTTCACCCGCCGGGCCGCTGGTAGCATCGCCCACACCGTTTCAACCGTTCTCGGCAGCGACGTCATCCCCGATTATGTTGTCCACTTTCTTCGCGGCGAGACTCCTGAGTCTTTGGCCCAGAAGAGAGGAGTAACTCTCCCAGGAACTCCCAACACTGCCAACTTTCCCGGACACACTTGCACCTGCGACTCCCCAGCAAACAGCCAATTTTTTGACCACCCTAGGGCGGACACCCCGCGAGCTGAGATGGAAAAGATGTTGAGGGACCAGAGAGAGCCGAATGTGGCTCGGCGACTGACAGCCGGTTGGAGGGGTGGTGTGACGCTCAACGTTTGCTTGGCATTTCTCCTGTTTGTGGCATCTATTCTGTGCCTTGGTTATGCGGGAGCCCGAGGAAAGATCTCAACAGGAGGCTCGACTATTGTGGGAGGCAAGTCGAAGGATATTCAGGCTGCTGATTGGGGCGTTCATGCCATGGTGAACGTATTTGCTTTGATTCTCATCGCTGGCGCGAACTACGTTGTGCAGATTCTTAGCAGTCCTACCCGCGCCGAGGTGGACGCTGCTCACGCAAGCTTCAGATGGCTCGAGATTGGAATCCCCTCGCTACGCAACTTTGGTCTCATCTCGCGCGCGAGGGGTTTGCTGTCAGTGGTGTTCGTCGTGTTCGCCCTTACTTCCCAGCTAATGTGAGTTTTGACGTCCAAACACCGCCAAGTATTGCATCGCTAACTCATTACATCAGCTATAATTCCCTAATCTTCACTACACAAACGGCTTCTGCCACTAATATTGCCTTCGTCTCGACAACCTTTGTCAACTCTGGCTCGATCAGTACTAGCACCAACCTCCATGGCATGTCCCAATCCGACCTTTCCAGCTTGCAATCCAAGGCCAAATCCGACAGCCTGACTCGACTCACAACTGAAGAGTGCATCTCTACTTTTGATAATGCGTTCCAGACTGATTACAGCGCCGTACTCCTCATCTCCAAGTCTGACTCCAATTCTGTTGAGACTGCCAAGTCCGGAACTCTCATCTCTGCTTTCCTCGGTGATATCAATAAGAAGAGTGATTCCATCAACTATTGCCTTGCCGAGAAGGCCGACGATCCAGAGTACTCTCTTTCTCTTAGCGGCGTTCTTCTTGGGGTCATGGGTTTTCTCAACTTGCTCTTTGTCCTCGCTCTGGCCATTGTCATGGCTCTTGCCATCAGCCGCCGCGACTTCAATCCCCTTGTCACGCTCGGTGATGCTCTTGCCTCGTTCCTCGAGGACCCTGACCCAACAACCCAGGATGCGTGCATGTTGTCCAAGAGCGCAATCAAGAAGGGTTCCTGGGGCCAGCGTGAGGCCAAAATCTGGGCTCCTCAGTCGGTTCGCTGGTTCACGACCCCGTCTGTCTTGCGATGGGCGATCTGGCTTCTGACCTTCTTGACACCATTGGGATTGGCTGCTGCTGCTTTGGCCATGTCAGTCATGTCAGGTGTAAAGAACCCCTTTTCCTCATTCGGCGAGGCTACAGTTGTGTACCAGCTTCCTAATGGCCCCCGGGTTGGACTTGCCATTGTCACTGCCTTGCCGCAACTGTTGCTTGGTGTGCTCTACTTTTCGACCAACACTCTCCTCACTCTCTTTTACCTTTCCAACGAACTGTCAATGTTTGTGTCGCCGGGACGCCTTGTCCCGCTCCGAATTTCATCGGGAAGGCCCATCGGTGCTCAGACTACCTCTCTCTACCTCACCCTCCCCCGCCCTCTCTCTTGGATCCTTTTCTTCCTGATCGCAGGGATGGCCTTCCTTTTGAGCCAGGGTGTTATCCTCGTGGCAATCGACCGCGACGACGGAACCAGCTACTCTGGCATTGGCTTCAGCCCGCTGCCCCTGGTTCTGCTGCTTGTCGTCCTCGTGGTTCTAGGTCTCTTCGTCTTTGGCCTATCATTCCGCCAGGCAGATCGCCGTGGTGGGCTGGACGATGGGGCGCCGGCCGGTAATCCACTGACGCTCCCGGGCGGGTCCTGCTCGGCAGTTCTCAGCTCCAAGTGCCATCGGCTGCCGCAGGAGGATGGCGTGGAGGCTCTGGCGGTCCGGTGGGGTGTTGTCCGGGATGGGGCTCCCGGCCACGCAACCTTCTCGTCACGACCTGTACTCGAGGTGCAGGTTGGGCATCTGTATGCTTAAGGCATGCTCTCTTGCCAAGCGGCTGAGTAATTTCGCCGCTTGTGCAACTTAATACGATTCTTACGCTCATTTATCAACAATTTTTCTAAGTATTTTATATCTTAGAGCGGGGGCGGACAAAGATTAGACGGTGTTTTGGAGATTTGGGATCTATGGTTTACTCCTTGTTGCGAATGCTGAAACGGGCACGCAACGGGGCTGGACTAATGGTTATTGCACGACTGTATTTATCTGGTATTTTATTGATATACCCAAGCTCTCCTGGGAGAGCAAAATGTTTAGTTACTTTCAAAAATGGCGAAAAGCAAGGTTGAATCAACCCAATGGTCCCTTATTCGTGATGACATGGTCCTGATGATTCCCTTGATGATAATTGGAGCGGTCACGTCGTTTGGTGGCTTGCCTCGAACCCTTTTGCCACATCACTTCTTCTCCACAGATGGCCCCCCGCTAATCAGTCATCGTGTAAGCATAAGAAATCAGGTCGTGAGACGGAGTTGGGATTGACGCTAACTAATCGTTACCAGCCTTCCGGGTGGCAATCTAACTAGCTGCCGCCGCTTCACCCTGAGGGACAGACATGTGAGCTGAGACTAGCGCATCCATACGGTGCCCAATCATGTGTGTTGGATTTGCAATCATTATCTTCCACGCAAGCAACGGCAATGCTGAATGGCGGAAAAGCTTATGAATTGGCAGATAACTCAGAGTCCGTGTCTTGATCGCGTGCTTCAAATTTTTTTTTTTCAATGGCAGCCCCACCGGATGGACATTTCGAATTGCGTTGGGCGTTACGAATCAAATGAATTGCACTATTTTTAAGTTGCGTCGTAGTGTGGCTGCTGGGCACAAGCCACAATGCAGCTCTTTCCCTTCATCAGGTCCTGACAATGGCCATCACGTGGAGAGGAAGCTGCTGCCCTGGTTGTTTGGGAGTAATGAGAATTAGAGCATTGTGATGCATCTCAAACACGGTTGCATTGCCCAACAAAACACAAGACTAGATGGAATGATGATCGATCCAAGAAACGACGAGTACCCGCTCGGGACACGCTGATGGCGTCACTGACACACGACTGATGGGAACACTTCCCCACGACGCCAAGGCTAAATGAGGACCCTTCGAGGTCGCGACGCTGCACTTGTCTCAAGGCCGGCCAGGGGACAAGAGGAAACAGTAGGGAACAGCCCGCAGGTGGCCGATTCTCGGTCTCGATCCGCCATCAGGGCACGCAAGCCGGTCAAGCCCCATGTCGAAGCTTCCTGGCCGATCGCAAAACTTCTCTGGCCGTCTCTGGCCTGCTTGATCAGCTCGGTCTATGGGCCTGCATAACCCACTGGGCCCTGCTTTGTCACTGACCGTGACTCGATTGCTTCTTCTCTGCCCAACGCCCGAGCCGAACCGACCCACCGGTCGCTCTAGACACGATTACGGAGTGCTCTGTCACAATGAGACGTGGGGGTGAACTGGAGTCCTCACCTTGCAGGGCACCACATGCGCCACAGGCACACAGGCGGGTGTGCTCAGATGGACACCTTCTGCGGTGCAATCTCTGCAATCCGTCGTACGATTCCGCACCGCCACACCTGCTGACGGTCGGCTGCTTCTTACTATCAAGACTCGAAGATTGGCTCTTGGAGGACCCTGGGGGGCGCTCTGGCCTCCCTTGGGCTTTCCAATGCCACCTCAGCGCTCCCATTCGGTATCTCGCTGGGAACCCCTAGGGGGGGCCTGTTGGAGCCTCTAGGGGCGCGTAGATGAGGAGCGAGGACCGGCCGGTTACTGGGCGGGCCGTGACATACGACTCTGGGCTGTTTTCGGAGTGGGAGGGACCGGCCAGCTTGGCTGTGGGACGGCACGGAGGAGCTCCATGACTGGACGGACAGGCCGGTGGAGCCCCTCGAGCGAACCCACCCCGTGACGATTGACTGACTGACTAGTTAGCAAGCATCTCTCAATCCAGCTGGCGTCGGTGCAGCACGGCGTGTACCTCCAGACCGTAGGCAGCCGAGACGAGCGCCAGGCTGGGCCAGGGTGCCAGACGTTGGGGCTGGCTCCCTACCATGACACAGCATGGCACGGCGTACTCGAGGCGTTTCCTTTTCGAGCACCGCACTTGCGTCTGGGTCAGGCACCCTTTAGCTTCCCTCCGTACTTGGTTGCCTCGTACCGTGTCGTTGCGGCTGGAATAAATACCATGGCCCCCCCCATCCCCTACCTCCTACAGCTCCCTCTTCTGAACCGACCTGCACGCACAAAGCATTCCCATCCTCGTCTTATCAGTTTCCTGGCATCGAGATAAATTTTTTTGTTTCCCTCAAATTCCCCAGACCTCCCCATCAACTTTTCCTTGGGAAACCCTCGCCCCGACATACAACCAAACTTATACACACTATCTCCCACCACCAAGAAGACATCCACGTCGCCCACTTACAGCTTCCTCAACCCTTACTCTCTACCAAACTCAACCACACCCTCAACCACTTTCAAAATGGCTCCTACATACACCATGTCTGCCCACCTCTGCAAGCAGATCTCTGCTTCTTGGCGCCAGATCCGACAGCCTTCTCCCGACTCCAACCTCTCCGGCTCGCCGCCCTCCCCTTCCATGATGCGACCTTTCTCTCGCTCCCCATCTCCTCCTGCCCAGCGCTCAGAAAGACGCTCATCTACAGCCTCTGATGACTGGAATGCTGCTGGCCGCCGTTAAAAAAAAACATGACGTTTCAGAACGAGCATGGGGGAACGGTGAAGACTACGTAATTCCGACGATCAACAAATGGAGAGGCACAATTGAGAGAGCGACTTTTACAATGAAATTGGGGAAATTGGGACCGGAAATGGCCTCGGCGCATACATGGCTTGCTGCACACATCATTTGGGCTTTTGGAGTCTGCTTTTATTCTTTCTTACTACTCATTTGAGTCTTCGAGGTGCTATCGCTGGCATGATTCCTTCCCAGCATGTGGGCCACGGCCACATGGGACATGACGCGAACTGGAAAGCACCCCGAATATGGATGGATGCCACCCACCCAGTCTTTCTCGGCAGACTAATTTACTCGGCAAATGCAATATGACTTTATGCATTTTCAAGCTTCGAAAGACGAGCTGACGCGACGATGAAAACCAAAACAAAAGAGAAAAAAAAACACACGGGCACACACGCACTCACACTGCAAATTTCTACCCGACAAGGCCACATCATGGAAGCTCCGTCAAACATGACACGATCTGGCACTCCCAATGGAAACAGGTGGGGAGGACCCTCAGGTCCTGAACCCCATCACGGCATTGAGGGTTGAGGTGGCATAAAACCATCGGGGCGTTAGGCGCCCCCACTGGCAGTTTAGACCCTGGTCTAAACCATCGACCTGGCCTTGTTTCTGGAGCCCAATGTTCGGTGGTATTTTAGGACAATGACGATTAACTGGACGTGGATTTACTTGTGGCTTGGCATCTATTCCGTGAGAGATTACCAGACTCTCAGGCGCCTTCTTTTGGTCCTTTTTTGTATTTCTTTTTTTGCTTTTTCCCCAGATAGTATCTAGATACCCGAAATTTATCGAGCACTCATCTATCAATATGTCTAATCTCGATGCGTGTCCAAAGACGGAAAGCAAAGGTAGACGGCATCTGGGTTCGGCACCTAGTGCATCCCAAGCATCGACAGTGCGTTGACATGGTGGTGGCCCCCCTTTGATCGGCCATGACCCCCTGGAGCCCAGGACCCAATCGCGCATTTTAAAAGGCATCCCCACCACACTGACCCTGCCTTGGTGGCGTGACCATCTGCCCATCGACACACACGCACCGGCGGGGTCCGCATGCGCAGGTGCCGATGTGGCTGGTGCGGGAGTGACAGAAATGGACATCACATGACGCCTTTTACGTGTATTCTTTGCAATCTGCGGCGGCGGCAGTTGCCGCTGAGTGAGAGCGGTATATGCTGTTATTGGCTGAGTACAACCATATCGAGATTTACAGGCGACAGAAGGAGGGCGCGACGAGGCGGCATGCCTTCCAAAACAGCACGAGCGCCAAGGCATGGAAATACGGAATAAACAAAGTGTGCACCGTGTGGCAGCCGACGACGGGAAACCGCCGCGACGGTGCTCCCAGAGCGGGTAACGCATGTTGACCGGATGTAGGTACAGACTTTGCGCCAGCAGGATCCAGTCCGATCTGGCCCAAACGAGCCTTGCTCTCGATCGTACGGGACAGAAAAGGTGGAGAAGGGCGCGAGAAGGGGTCCAGCAGCAAAATTCAAGGTTTTTTCTTTCCTTTCCTGTCAAGTGAAAGTTAACTTGGTCTATTCCCTTGCTTTGCCTCTTTTCCCCTTGACCTTCCTTCTCGGCCGTTGCCGCCGCTGCTTTCCGCGGGAAATTCCCATTCCTCATTTTCCCACCTTCCCCGTCCGCGGAAAATAAAGGAGTAGTGGGGAAAGCGGAAAGGAGAAGCAGCAGCAGCAGCAGCAGCAGCAGCAGCAGCAGTAGACGAAGAAGAAAAAGAAGGTGGAAATCGGGCTACGCTCGGCGGCGCTTGCTCGATGCATGCCTGTATTTCCGCCTGCCATAAGCCGACAATCAACCAAACCCACCAACCAACCCCTGGAAGGGGCCGGGGGAGCGAGCAGCTCTCTCGCTCGCGCCTGACTGCCTTCGCGGGTGACTTCCCGTTTGTGCCCCGCGGCCACACTCGGGGAGCAGACAATAGCCCCCCTCCCCCCAAATAAGACGAACGACCTGCTCTCGCACCGCCTTCCACCGACCGGCAAGATCGGGGCAGGACCGGCTCATGAAGCTTGGCTCATGTTATCGGATTAGCCTTTTTCCCCACACCCCGCATCTCTCTTTGCTTAACAATGAATTAGAAATGAAGCATGTATTCCCATACCTTCCGCTTTTTCCTATCCACACCCGCACCCGGGCCCCCCCATCATGCTCGCTAGAGGAGAGGATAGCCGTTGTGTGGCTGGGAGGAGGAGGAGGAGGAAGAGGTCTCGAGGCAATTGACGTCACCTTGCGACAGCGGACGAACCCGACGGGGGGCGGGAGAGAGAGGCCCCCCCCCCCCCTCCAATAATGAGTGGGCGACCAGGGGTTTGGATGGCCAGCTAACTATCCGTTCTCCTTTTTGGGGGGGGGGCTCGATGACGACAATTGTCAACGGATAGGTAGACCTGCATCATGACGTGTGGATCATGATTCCTGACGCTACTGGGTAACTAACAGTCGGTGTCCTCGGCCGCGCAGGAAGCACATCCTCGTGCGCAACGTTGATCACTTTTGCGTAGTGAGAAAAGAAGAACAAAAACAAAAACAATAAGCTACCAAAGTGAAGATTGTTCTGGATCTTCATTGGCCCCTTGTGTGTGTTTCTCTTAGTCAAGATCTGCCCTGCGCCTCCCCGGTTGTATTATTTCAGCCGCGTCATGACACGGAGCCCTGGCGGTGCTGCCACCGCTGTTTGGCCGCGGACGGTGTGACCAGCACTTTTGAATTCGGATTCCACAAAGTCTGGCTGGGAGCCCATTCAGCACTAAGCCTGCAACTTGACGCTTCGGGGGCATTCGTGCGGCTCAACTCACGGATGTAGTACGGCACACGGATGGGGCCAGGCAAGGCATTCCGAGTTGATGACGTGAGAACACTGAATCAATATTGAACAAGGCATAATTGAAGCATTCATGCTCATGACAGGAGCCCGTATCTTTGCACTGACAGATGCAAACGCCACATCATCGCACTGAAATATATGCATGCATGGACAGACTTGTAGCACAAACACAACAGCCATATTATTACCATACAGGAAAAAGAGTAACAGTTCAGCAAGAAGAGAACCAAAAACCAGAACTACCCCGTTGCATCATGCGCTGCTCCCCACTCTGGCTTCACACCCCTCCCCATCGATACTGGCCTTTGTGCTACATTTAGACATGTCCGTCATCATAACCGGTCGTCACCAACCCGAGTTTACCTTTTGCCGATTTTGTATTGTCTGGGTCTTTGTCATTGATCATTGCCCTGTGTGAACCTCATCTTCGGCCACATGCCAATTCAAACGCTTCTTTCAAACAAAAAAATCTGGTGCCATTGTCCCGCTTTGCTTTGCCGTGTCAGGTTTATTTATCGCCATCCGTTGTTGCCAGTGCTGAGTACCCTCGTCGCCGTTCCAGTCTCTATCTGCCCCAGCGTCGAGGACTCTTCTACATCGACGACGCAGCCATGGTGTCAACTGTGGGCTGACTCATCGGGCGGTGCAGAGGCTGGTCGTCTCCGCTGCCTTCCGGTGAGTCCTGCAGAGCCACGTTGCCTTGAATTCGTCTTTTCGCCTCGCGCTTCTCTGCGGCTGTAACATCTTGGTCCTTCTTCAGCATATCAGGGGTCCATTGCGGCTCATCGGGCGAGTGTCCCACAGACATGCCCACTCGAACCTGCCCAGTCACATTAGTTGACCGCACTTCCGGATAATATATCATGTCACTTACGAGTGTCTCGAGCGCACCATTGCCATTTTCTACAAGGTCGTCGTCCCAAACCATCTTGCCAGGCTCAAATAATACCAGGAGTGTGCTGCCGCCGAACTTGAAGTAGCCCAGCTCCTCTGCTCGCTGCACCTGCTCACCGCCCTTGCGAGTGATGACTGTGCTACCCACCATCATGGCGCCGACGCAGATCACCATGACGCGGCCGTGATGTGTGCTGTCGATGGGAACCAAAACTCTCACATTCTCGCCGTAGACGTCCAGTGCTGAGCGAATGGCCATTGGGTTGACAGTGTAGTACTCGCCCTCGATTGTTTTGGGCTCACCCATGATACCGTCGACAGGGATGTGGAATCGGTGGTAATCCTGCGGCGCCAGTCGGAAGATGCCGAGTGCTCCTCCCTCAAACCGGGACACATCCTCTGGGTATGCATCCCCGAGCAGCCTCTTAATGTTGAATTCGCGGCCCTTGACCCAGATCTTGGTCGCCTGGCTGATGGTGTTGAAGACAACACTTCGGCAATCGGCTGGCGACACAATGATCTTGGGGTTTTCAGGGGCCGAGCAAGGACGAGCATCCGGCTTCAGAGCACGGTAGAAGAATTCGTTAAAGTTCTTGAACTCTTCAAGCGGAAGCAGAACCTCTGTCAGATCAAGACCGTGGAACTCGATAAACTTTTCAATCTCATCCTTGGAAGCCGGATCGTCAAACTTCTTGCCCTGTTTGATACTCAGGCTCTTAAGAAGCTTTCGAACTGTAAACTGTCAGCCGCGTTGCTCGTCGCCAAATGCTTGCGCCTACTCACTCCGCTTGTTTTCCATATCCCGCGACTTGAGACCCTTGTAAAGAAGACGGATACCCAGTCGAACGTAGACGCTCATCTTCTCCTCGTTGATTTGACCTGTGATTCGGTCCTGGACCAAAATATTGGCTGAGTTGGCTCCAAGCTTGTAACCACCATAAGAAATCTTTGTGATGACCTTGGAGTACCACTTTCGCTGTGCCTGGCTGGCTGTCACAAAGCCGCCCATGAGAACGTTGTTGACCTGTCTCCAATCCTGGCTGGCGCAAGTAGCAATATGCGTGATGATATCGGTATCCTTCCTCTTATTCAAGCGGGGCTGGTGGCAAATGGGGCATTCCCTAATTTCCACGACGTGCTCTTCGCCTCGGTCCTCATCGAGATCGACCAGCTCACCTTCCTCGCCCGCTGGAGAAGCAAGCCCGGGGACGTTAATTATGGTGCTCGAATTTTGAGTGCCAGATGAGCTCTCAGGCTCCAAAACACCAGAGCTGGATGAGCTGGAAGGTCCAGTCTCGTTTTCCGTACCAGGCACACTGAGCAGGTTCTTCATGTCTGGAACTAGTGATTTGAGCTTATCTCCAACCGACTTCGTTTGGCTCTTCGACTCCAGCTGGTCTTCCAAGCAGATCACAGCTTCATCCATGGTTAGTTCCCAGCTGTCATCATTGTCACTGCCCTCATGGGGGAATCGCTGGAAGAAGCTGTCGATGGTGGTCTCGCTCAAGGTGGAGCCCAGGGATTCCAGCATAGTCGTCAGTTCCACCCGGCTTATCTTTCCACTCTCGTCGGCATCGTATTGTCGCAGCATGGCCCTCCAGAACTGCTGTCGGAGCGCGGGGTATGGCATGTACTTGGCACGGAGGTAGATGGTGGGGCTGTGTTTGCCCTCCCACTTCTCAAGGTCCTTCATCTTTAGGGGTACAACATAGTCTTTAAAATCCGGATCCTCGGTTTCCGGAGATGGCTCAGCGATTTCTACACCATTGTTGGAGCCATTGTTAGCAATAGTATTGGGATCACTGTTGGCGAGAGCATCGGCTGGAGTCAACAAACCAGGAGTAGCACCAGAAGCCTGGGACGGAGCAGGGACCTGCGTGTTCGTGGCCGACGAACTCTTGCTGAGGGAGGGTCGAATCATCTTTCCGAGACTTTGGGTGGACGAGGAGCGGGAGACGCTGAGCTTCTTGAAGCGAGACCGGGAACCAATCGGGGCCTGGTTAGGGACGCGGACTTCGTAGAGGCCAGTATCGGGGTTTGCCTTGGGGCACTTTTCGATTAGGTCCTTAACTGGGAGGTTACACGAGGCGATGAAGTCGTTGCCAGAGTACTTGTCGTGGTCGATCACGGTAAAGGCAAACGAGTACTGCTGCTCATGGCTCTGGATGTGGAACAACATCTTCTCGTTAAACACGGGGTTAAGATTATGGCGCACACGTCGGGTCCGGTACGTCTTCTTGCCTAGGGAGGTCACTACAAATGGATCCATGTCGAAACTGGTACGGGTAAGGTTTGACTCCGGAGGCAGGTCGGTAATTTTGACGACTTCCAGGAAAATGATGCCCACGACGTCAGAGCCATTGCTCATGAAGGCATATGGGTTCTGGCGCCGCCTCTTCTTGAGGCCCTTGATGCGCAAGCGTCGTCTACGCTTCTCAGCTGTCTCGGGCTTGGAAGGATCCTCATCTTCTTCATCCTCCTCGTCATCGTCGTCATCATCATCGTCGTCGCCATTATCTGGGGGGTTGGGAACGGATCGTGGGGGAATAAGCGTCGGGGTCAGACTGGGCGTCATGGACGGTGTAATGTTTCTGGACGATCCAATCGGAACCGCGCCGACAAGGCTGTAGAACTTGTCCAAGATTTGTTCCGGGGTCGCAGATGGATTCGAGGTGTCGATGAGGGAGAATTGAAGCTGGACCTCGCCGGAAACGACGCTCGTCTTCTTGCCCGGGCGTTTGCTCTTGAGACGGTACCAGGCAGGCTCCTGCTCAGCCTTTTCGTTTTGGAACACCTCTTCGAGAGCGAGATCGAACTCGCCCATGTAATCCTTCCCGAAGCGATCCTTGTCCCAGCAAATGACATCAAGAACCAGGTTCTGGACTGAGGTGATGGGTATCACTTCGGTGACGTTCCATTCGGGGTTGAGCGTCTTCGGTTCGGTGTGAGTGGTAACGCGGGCGTCGCCGAGGGACAGGACGAGGTACTACCAAGGAGAAAAAAGCCACAGCGTCAGTCGAGTTGAACAATGATGGATCAGGACGCACTTTGGGAAAACATGCGCATGCGCCTGAGAACATTGGGAGTGGATCCCAACGAAAGGACACAACTTACTGGGTCTGAAGTGCCATTGCGATCTTTGGCAGCGAGGTCTTTAGCCTATTGATGAAGAACAAGTCCGATTAGCCAACATGACGACATTTACGAGATCTGGAGGCAGGCGGCTGCGACCGAGATAGCGGGCAAGCGAGAGGGGGTCCTGGGGATCGGGGCTGGCTGGCAATGGGCGGTGATGGACGGCGGTGGTTGCAATGACGCGGGGTTCGTTGGAGTGATGCAATCGACATGAGGAGGGGGCCAGAATTCAGGCACTGTACCTTGATAATAGCGACCTTGAGGGCGAGGCCATTGCCAGCATCCCGCGAGGGGCTAGAATCCGACTTTGAGGAGCGCATGGGGCTGTTTGCTCTGCTGTTGTGGTTGTTGGTGGAAGAGGAGGAAGACGACGATGTCGACGACGATTTGAGGCGGGACGGAATGATGCGCACCATGACGGGACTTTGGGTGGCCCAGCTCTCTTGGCGGGCACCTAGCGATCGACGTCGATGAGGTGTTGGTTGGGTGGTCTTGGGTGGTCTTGGCTGCCGGGTACAAGCCCTGCGCGGCTGTGATGGAGGGGTGGCTCAGTTGCGTTGGAGGCCGGTTACAGGTGAGACAGGTACCAGCTCCAGGGCCTGGCGGAGTGGATGGCAAACGTCAGCAGCTCGCCAGCTAGCCCACTGCCAAGGAAAAAAGAAGGAGAGAAGTGAGGGCGCGAGAATGCCCTGAAAGTCTTGGCTCGGCCCCTCTAAGGGCAGTGTTGTAGGGACTTATTTAGTGTCGAGGTCCCACTGGGAGGCGTGCCGGCGGGCTGGAGCGGAGCCCAGTGTGGCGGTTGGGTTTAGGGGAGTAACGGGCGGGATCGCGGGCGTCGGATTGGATCGACGAGGGAGCGCGGGGGATTGCTCCAACCTTGGGGTGGAGTGACGTAGCACGCACGAAAGCTGAGCTGCGAGTGAGCGAGGGAGCTTTCGTAAACCAGTCAGCAAGACGTAACCCGACAGGGCTGTGACAACCAAAAAAGAAAAAAAGAAAAACATGGACCATTCAACTGATGAGAAGTGCAAAAACAGGGTCTGGGAAGGAGAAAGGTTATATCGATATAGAAGCAGAAAAAAAAGGAACTTTGCAAGAATGGAGTCATGGATTTCGCTTACCCCCCAAAAAAGTGTCTCTCTCAATGTCTGGGGTCGGCAGTCCCCCTCTGGTCTCTGTCCTGGTGCAGATAGCTCCTCGCAGTCGGTTTCTGTTTCGCGCGCCGTTTCAACCAAGCCGTGGTACTGCGTCGGGGAAAATCGATTGCATACGGTTGTTTCGCGGATGCAAGTCCAGGGGGAAAATGGCAGCCCTCCTTGCCTGTTGACGCCTCACTTCAGCTGCTACTTTCAGCTGCCCCTCCTCTTCATGCAGCGCCTTGGTACTGCTCGGTTTGGTTTTTTTTTTTTTGGCTTTCCGAAAGTGGCCTCTGGGAATTCAACGGGAAAAAAAAATATGGATGACGACAAGAGAGGCGATCACGTACAGCCCCTTCTTTTTGGGATTGCTTTCGTCACCGTTGTCTTTCGATTTTTTGTCGCAGTCCCGATTGGATCAGTCGTATCGTACAGCAGAACGGGGGGTGGAAGGGGAAATCAAGAACAAGAAAGGAAGCAGACGGCCAAGCCTTGAGGCCAAGAAGCCGCCAGAGCCGTTCTCCGTATTATTAGCCCAGTAAAGTCTGGGGCCGGCCGGTGGGGAATGGACCGAAAGTCGAATTGGAATAGAACTCGGCACCGTCGGAAGCGAAATAGATTACTGGGCGGACCAGGAAGGGAAGGGGACTTGAAGACTTGAAATATCCAAGTTTGGAAAGAGGAAAAAAAAGGAGAAGAAGGCAAAATGTCGCGTATGCAAGCAAAGTAGTCTAGTTGGCGGGCGACGGAGATGGGGGCTGGTCGTATAGGACAGAAGGCCTGGACAAAGCAACAAGCCTGCGTTAGGGTCCAGATCAAGCAAGGACAGTCGACTTTTCTGCTTGTCGGTGTCGGTGTCAGGGTACTCTGCTTCAACACAGCCATCCATGGCATGCCCCCAACTCGGCCAAATGCCTCGTACACCATGTGCCGCGGCCGCATTTCTGACGCGCTCATCGCTGCCATGGAGCGATTTGCTGTGTTTCGGACCAAGTCTCGGGGGGAAACAGGTGCCGACTTAGCCAGCCCAGACACGTGTAGGTCACCTCACCACCTCTACAGACTCACTCAGATTAGGGCGTCCTGTTGTTGACGGAGTGGCGGTCGCTCTATAATCTCCGTGTGCCCTATCCAGCATCCATCGCTTCAAACAATGGCAATTTACCCAGAAATGGCTGGGGTTTGCCTGTGCGGCTGAATTCCCCCATCCATCCTCACATCCATTTGTCCACTGTTGAGCAGTGCTGACAGGGTCGCCGCTGGCTGACACAGACGGGGACGCCACTGACGGCTGCTCCAGGCCGCTGTCCTTTAATTCCCATGCACCAGCCAGCCATTGGCAGCTGTGCTGAAATCCGCTGGCCCCAGCAGCCGCCTTTTCACATGCCAATGTCGTGCAAATCCCCAAAAACCCAACCGCAAATCCCTTGCAACCTGTCCTGCGGGTACTGCCTAGGTTTTCTGTACCGGGCCAGCCCACCACCATTCCACCCTCAACAACCCATCCCTGCCAGAGAACACCCAAAAAAAAGATCCTGGCCTGCCTTCCCCTGGAACTTGCCCAATCCAGCAATGGCTCATGGGGTGCCATTTGTCCCCCGGATCCTCTAAGCCTCTTCCCCCCGTGCCATTCAGAACCCGTCATCCGCTCATTGTCGTAATATCGCCCCGTCTCCCACCCTCCTGGTAGTGCCACTTTGCCCAGATCGGTCCGGCCCGGCTCAACTCGACCTTGATCGGGCGAGTCAAATGTCGTGAAGCGAGCGAAAAGGAAGACGAAACAAAAAAAAAAAAAAAAACGAACTTTCGGTTAAACAGAGCCAGGCATCTCTACATATGGGGTCAAATTAGGCGGTCCATAATCCGCCCCCCCAGTCTAGTCGTATTCCGCCTGTCAGTCCCCTCAGAGAGCGCTGGGTTGCCTCTCATCACTTTCTTGGCCCTGGGTCACCGCTTCTTCCTCTTCTCCCGCTCCCCACCATCAGGGCCAAACTAGCCCTGGAGTTGTCCAAAAACCACCACCGAACCACTGAAACATGGTCGGCTGGCCGTTTTGTTGGCCGCCATGGGAAGCCGTTCTCCCTCCAGCCACCATCCATCACCAATTGGTTCTTCCAATCAATGGCCCATCTTTGAAACATTACCAACGCCCGCATGCACCAACCGGCTGCCCGGCTGATCAGTTAATCACGCATCCCCATCCGGGGCAGGCCTGCACTAACCCGAGATAAGGTGGACGAGTTTAACCAGGGACGAGGAGAGAAAGAGAAAAAAAAAGTGACGACAATAAATAGCATGAAATTAAATTAAACCGTCATCTTAGTCCTATATAATACTATAAATAATATACATCTTACTCTACAGACGCATGTCGTCTTTCCCCTTTCCATTTTGATTCTAAAATACGACCTTGGCGATGTATCCTTGCGCTCCATTTTTGTATTCGACATGGCACCCGTGGTCGCCATTCGGCACATGCAAGTACCCGTTCCCAGCAGCAGCACAATTAGAGCCAAATGTACCACCTTGTATTGGCATCCAGGCCCGTAATTAGTGAAACCTGGGCGAATCAAACTCAGCTTCTCGCTCTCCCTCCCCCCTAATTGGGCCTAGAATCAATGTCCCTCAGCAATAGGCTCAGCGCCAATAACCATCTTCGCATCCTCCCAACTCCTGCACGCTGTGTAATGTGCATCATCCTTTAATTATTCTCATCGTCCCAAGACACGAGACGCTACTCGCTCCCGCCCGAACTCAGACATCCCCTGTTTCTCTCGTCTGACCGATCTACGCATTCACTCGGCCCGGGACATGTCTCGGCTTTTGCCACGGTATCAAGTGTCTTTTAGTCAAAACAACAAGTCTCAAGTTCTGGTCTAAACGACCTTCTATGTTGTGCCCATCGTATCATAGGTATCAAAATGTTAAAAATGCAAGACAAAAAAACAAAACAAAAACCTTGTCCAAACAAAGTCACCTGGAAGTGTGAATCCGCGTCTCCTCCGCTTTTGACAATCCTGAACTCCAAAAAACGCCATCCTAAATACCCTGCTATGCTAAAAAGGACAAAAAAGGCTCCAAGCTGCAGTGTTCTGATGCTTCCAAACTGCAAGTCTAAAACATTCCCCAAAGATGGAGGGAGAGGAGAAAAGAAAAAGAAGAAAAAGAGAGAAAAAAGAAGATGAAAAGCAAGAAGTGAAGAAACAGAAAGAAAAAATCCAGCTCTATGTGAATCCAAACCTTACTCATAGCCCTTATCGTCACTCTGCTCCAAGGTCTTGAGCACTCCAACTGCGTCGGCGAAGAGAATGTTTCGTCCGCCAAGGCAATCGGCAGCCAACTCAGCCTGTACTAGCCCCACCACACCATGGGCGATGTGCTTGTCAGGCATGCTTTGAACCTCGCTCGGTTCCATGCCGGCAACGGTCACAATCCATCCCATAACTTTCTCTCGAGATGGTGAGTCGGTCTTCTTTACCTTCCTCCCGGAGCGCCCAAAAGCCCAGCAGATCAGAGCGCAGACATACACGCCCCAGTAATCCGAAATGTCCCTCCAGTCAGAGCCTAGCTGAGCTGGCACGGCTCCTTCATCCGATGTTGAGAGCGTGGCGTCGAGGCTAAAGAATGCCTTAAGAGCTTTAGCGGCAAAGACCGTTGCCACTGCTGCACTAGGTGATTTCCTCCATTCATTAAGGCTCTTTTTGTGCTCAGCAAATGAGCTTTCCTCGATGACCTTTTTGTTGAATATCCAGCTGTCGCCAGAAACCGACAAGAGGAAATGAAGCGGCGTATGGTGCAGCGCCAGGTAGGTGTTTGCTACAGCCGAGTCTGGGAACAACTTTGCAATAGGGAGAGCATCGATTTGAAAATCGGGTGCCTTCTGGGTGGAGTCAACTTGCGTTAGATCTTGTCGGCACGGCAAGTTCAGGGCGCAAGCCGCGAGCATGATGGCACTGTCAAATGGCGACATGCGGGAGATATCCTCAACTGTCAGCGATTCGATGTCGAAATCGCTTAGCGTTAATAGGTTGTTCGTCGTCTGAAGCGCGCTCCATTCCTGAGGGGTGGATGCGTCCCACAACTGATCCGTGCTACCTGATAACGGTATAGGAAGCCCGCCTGGGTATGAATAGTCCAGACCATTTGGTCTAGTGTATCGCTGCTCATGGTAGCGTGCGCTATGGACATCCAAGAGGAAGCAGGCGGCAAGGAGTCGCCGCCTTGTTTCCATGTCAATCCAGTCCATCCATTGATCCATTGTGTTACGTTCAGTGGGAATGGGGATGAAGGCATTTTGGTTATTGAAAACCTGTAAAGGAGTTGAGCAGGGATTCTAGGCGGTCCACTCAAATATTTACGGACAGAATAGAAAGAAGAAGAAGAAGAAGAAGAAGAAGAAGAAGAAAGAGGAGGAATAAAAATGGAAAGAGAGGTAGTAGAGGCGGGGGGGAGATGCCCGCAGGAGATGTTGGCATAAAGGAATGGGAATGGGGGGGAAAGGAAAAGAAAGGGGAGTCGAGAGAGTAAATAAGAGATCAAGGCCCACTAACCCTGTGGTAAAGTAAATTGTAGCGTTGAGATGGCTTGTATGACTCCTTCTTTCGACCTCGGAATCGCGCATAGTACTCGCAGAGCAGGAGGGTTTGCTTCACGGGAAGGGACCAGGAATCCGCAGTGGTAAACTAGGCATGGCATGTAAGTCAACGAACACTAGAGGCGGGTCGGGGTGAACTTACAACCTTGGACTTGTACCATGCGTGATTGTACAGGTGAGCCCCCAGGTTGCGGTCCTCCTTTTCGTCCAGAAACTGGGTCGCCACAGCCGCCATAGCGCATTGAAGCACCTCTACGTGCTCGGGCAAGCCCCCTGAAGTTGTCTCAAACGAGGACTTGTGTACAATTGGATACAAGGGATGAACCTTGTCCCAATAGACATTGAGATACTTGGGGATGGCATCGCGGGCCGCGCGGGTCAACGTCGCGAACGTGTCTCTGGAACCTAGAAAGCCAAACCCCGCTGCAGGCGGACCGCCGCACATTGCACTGCCGTAGGCGTAGTCTGTTGCTGGTACAGATGGAATGGTGACTAAAGTCTCAGATGATTGAGCCACAGCCAGTTGAGGGGACAGGCTACGCACAGTGGTGGCTGGGTTTTGAGGGTCCAAGAAGGGGTTCTCTTCAAACCCTTCCAAAGGAAGGCCCATGCTGCCCCCAAAGGTCGGTGGGTAAGTTTGCGGAGGAGATACAGAGTAAGAAATTGGGAGTTGGAATCCGGCGTCTGCCAGTACCGGGCTTCGGGTCTCGGGTGCGGTGGTTGCATAGGCTGGAATGTCAGTCCACTCACCACTTGAAGTGCGAGCAGGGAAGCGATGGCGGCGCGAGTGGTCGGAAGGAGTCGAGTAGGTGCTTTCGGAAGCAGATGAAGGCATCGTCGCATTGTCTTGCCAAGTGGGTGCTGTGTTGCCAGGGATGTAGAGCATGGCCAACTCTGGAAGGCCTCTCGGTTGATAGTCCGGGACAAAGTGTTCCGTCGTGGGCTGCAAATTAGGCAATTCTGCTGGTCCAAGAACATACTGGTCCGGAACACCTGTGATGGAATAGTCTTCGGGTGCATCCATTTGCGTGCCGTGGTTCTGGCTTCCCCCCGGGCCAGGTCCCATGGGCTGCCAGGTGCCCGGCATACCAGGCGCGCTAGGTAGGTCATTTCTTGGGTTCATCTGGTGGTTGCTAGCAAAGGCTGCTGGCATTTGAAGCCCGGCTTCTTGGTGCGTGCTGCTGCTGTACGACTGGTGGGAGCTCCTGGAGCCGCGGCGTTTGGAGTGATGGGATCCCTTGGGGCTCTTCTCGTCATCCTGTTCACTGTATCGAGTTAGTCCTGGGCTTCTGTTCCTTCGTGTCTGAACAAGGCTGGTTCGTATCGAGGCAGGACATACTGTCTCTGTAGGTGGCGCTCTAGTAAGTCTTTACGGTAAAATGTCTTGCCGCAGTTTGGGACGTTGCAGTGGAGCTCGGGAGGTGCGTGGCTCAGTTGATGTCGTCTACACGAGTTAACGATACCATTACGGGCACGCCAGGGAAGAAGAGACAAACCGTAAATGCTCTGCCCTGGTGAAGGTCTAGGGTGTTTACTGTTAGTTGGGAGTTGTCGTGACAGTACTTGAGAGGCATCGCACCTTTGGGCACTTGTCGCAGGTGTGCACAGGCTGTCCCTTCTTCGCCTTGCTAATCTTCCCGGTGATGGGAGTTAGCTTAGGCAGGTCAGAGCTAGCCATGGCTGGGGTGAAGGGCCGCATTGCGGAGCTTGATGATGGAACTGAAGGGCCGGGTCCATAAGGCGACTCCATAGAGTCGATGCTAGTGTTGCTGGGACGGCGACCTGGAAGGGCGCCGGTGGAGGAAGATGGCTCAGCAGAGTAGTACCTCGAGGAGATTTGTGTCGGGTCAAGCAGGTTGTTATGTGAAGCGGTAGATGTAGGATGGTCTCTAGTGGGGGGATAGGTCGAGGCCGTGGTCGAAGAATCAGGTCGCAGGGGTTGCCGTGTAGTGGTCGAGTTGGGGGTTATAGCAAATGACGGGTCGACGTGGTCATCGTCGTTGTTGATGATTTTCTTGAGACTAGCCATGACGAGGCCCTGATAATATGGACAAACGAGTTAAGAGGCAACTTGGATGGATGGATAGGAAAGGAAAAGGTCGCCCAAACTTAGTAATACACAGCCCCCTAAGAGGCTGAACAATCACTTCGGCAGATGTTAAGTTTAGATCACGTAGATGAGTGAAAGAAGGCGATGAGGATGGAAGGGGGATAGAAAGACGGAACGAGTGGGGGGAGTCAGCGTAGAAAGGGAACCCCCGGAACGGCCAACAACGTGGGTGGGAGAGGGCGAGGACGGGCTAGTCTGCAGTGGAAAGCTTGGACGATCTCAGCCTCAACCGACGAAACGCGGGTGGGATCGATGCAAGTGCGTCTGTGACAGGGCTAGGGACGCTTAGGCTACAAAGATAGGAATCGAGTGAGGCATTGCTACGTGAGGAGACTGGGGCCCGGGGGGTGTGGAGTGATGAGGAGGGCGATCCGGCTTGAGGCAACGGACGACGGAGTTGAGGCAAGTGGACGATTGTGTGTAAGTCCGCAAACTGCGAACGAGGGCACGAGACACAAGGAGGCAAGATGTCTATTCCGCTCCATCGCCAGCCATGGGCCATGCCATCCAAAGCGGGTGTGGTTTACAGCAAACCCTGCCAGCTGAGCCTGGGGCGCAGGTACTGGGCAAGGGTTTGGCCCAGCCGAATGATTTGACATGGGGTGAGTGAGCGAGTGATGGGGACGTGGTGTGTGTGGGCAGCATGGGACGTGCGAGGTGCGACAAGGGACAAGGGCCATGGGAACAAGGGAAGCTTGGGCATCATGGCTTGCCAAAATGCAAGGTACTTGGTCCATCCACGACCGTCAGCGACGAATTCGTCCAGTTCAGTCTCTGCGCGCGCCGTGATCCCTGCCGAATGCTTGGACACCCGCCTATTCCCTAGGCCGCAATTAGTGGCGGGAGCTTGGGGCCACCACGCCGCAGCCATCCAAGCCTCCAAAGGAATGGGCGCCAGGGCGGCAAGTCGGCTATCCCCAACGGGCGCCGTTGCTTGTTCCTGCTCCTCACGGCGTGGCATGGCAAGGCATGGCATGGCAAGACAAGCCCGCAGAAGAGTGTCCCAGATGCAGGTGAGAGGTGGGAGGGGTGGATGACGAGAAGGCAATGGTTGCCGGCCGGGCAGCGGACTTGCGGGAGAGACGGTGAAGGCGGGCAGGAGTGGCCTCGAAGAGTGGTCAACCAGCGTGAACGCCCCAAACGACGGTCCCCCATAATTAGAAACACGTCTCCCTCCCGCCGCGCTCTGATTGACTGCTGCAAGCGCGAGGACAAACCGCCTGCATTCGCACGCTGCTGCAGGAGGTTGGCAGGCAGGGTGAGAGGGTGACGCTACTGGAGGTGTGGATGGGTGGGGAGCCGGCGGAAAAAACCACGGCCAGAGAGACGGTACGATGTGCTGCAGCTCGATGCAGTGCGATGAATGTGACGGCCTGCCTTGTGAATGAGACAGTTCGGCGGGTATGGCGTAAGCGCGTCTGTGGGTTGCTGCTGCGAGGCCGTCGATCCTGGGTGCTAATGTGCAAGCACAGTGACGGATCGTGGACGGCCGACATGTCGATGAGGCTTGTAGCCCGGTAGCGGGTGGCGGAGCTCCAAGACAAGACGGGAATCAGCGCAACCGAGAGGCTGGCTAGCCGCTTGAT
Organism: Calonectria pauciramosa; assembly: GCA_017140785.1. Lineage (NCBI taxonomy): Eukaryota > Fungi > Ascomycota > Sordariomycetes > Hypocreales > Nectriaceae > Calonectria > Calonectria pauciramosa. The sequence goes on along the minus strand of JAACIZ010000006.1, from coordinate 2,987,373 downwards.
CGCACAGTTCCTTGGGCTAGTCACACCACGGCGGTGCTAATAATACACGTTTCGCGGCTAATCGTTCCACAAGGGAAGGAGAGATATCAGTCAGCAGTTAGTAAAGCAGGGAAATGAAGCTCCAAACAGACAGCACAGGCGGCTCATCTCCCTCGAAGCCCGGGGCACGTCAAGACAGGCGGGTACCGAGTCGGTTCAGTGTTTAGACTTCACCAGCGCATGAGGGATTCCGGAAGCGTGGTTTGTTTTACCGCGATCCTTCAGGGACCCCCCTGCTCAGCCTCGACCATCTGTTGATGTGATTGATCCTCTCCACCTTTTTTTGTCTTGTCTTGCCCTGTCAGGCCTTGTAGGGCAAGGCTGCATGTTAATGACCAGCAGATCCTGATCCGTCCCTTAATACATAATTGTCCCAATGGAGGAGGGTTTTTTAGCGCAGGTTACTCCCCATTGAGACAATTAGCCGCCCCTTCCCATCTCCCAGACATCGAATTGGGATGCACTGAAGAATTGCCCACCCATGAGTGCATACAGAACTCGCTGTAGCGTGCCTCAGAGCCCCATCAAAGGATCGCTAGCGCGTCGAGCAGGGGACCCCCCGCCGTGAGGTTCCCCAGCGAGAGGTAGCGCTGGAGAGCTCCCCTACTCCCGTAGCCGCTAGGGCTTAGAGGCTAAGACTAAGACGGCGGGGAGGAGGACCGGGGCTGAGTCGCCTGAGGCACCTCGACGCCTGCCATTGGCCATGTCTTACCTTGCCGTCTATTTTTAATTCGCGGACACGTTTGGCCTGGCTGGGCTTTTCTCCGTTGACCTTGGACGAGGTCGCCCAGGTCATCCATCCATCACTGATCGGCTGCAGGCGCAATGTTGGTTGGGCTCACGGGACCAACACCGCACTGAGGGACCTAGCCCAGCGCCAAAAACCCGATAGCTTCTCACCGTCTTGCACGGCTTGTTCCTGTTCCTGTTGGCCCTCCCACCTTGACCCCGGGCGCCCGAGACGCTGGAGAGTCCATGTCCATGCCATGGTGGACGGGTTCGCTCGGGCTTGGGGGCCACCGTGGACCATGGACTCGGGAGCGTTTGTCGAGGGCGCATTGTCCTGAAGTGGGTAGTGCAACGCTCCGGTCCGTCCCATGGTTTGTTTGCTAACCCCCGCTTTTGACCCAAAGCGGCAATTCGCATATGGGTGATGGAGGGCTAGAGGGATTTGGATGGCCGTGGCCTGTTGGATGAGCACATGAACACATCGAGGCGTGGGTGCAGACCGAGCACACGCGCACGCGGCGAGTGGGGTGAACTACTCTTGAGATGGCATCAAGGCTAGCCGAAGACAATTCAAGATAACGCTTTGATCGAGCCTCGTGCGGCTGGGGACAAAGGTTCCACAACCTTCAAGATGCAGCGCGTCAATGCTGAACGCCCAGATGCTGCAGAGGGTTGTGTCGTAGCTGACAAGCGAGACAAGCGAGACAAGCAGCTCTCATCTGCGTCAGGGCACGTCGAGCATTTTCCCGTTTACTCTTAGCCTCCCCTGTTGCGCATCATCTCCTCCCCGTCCTCCTCCCCGTCCCAATCCCCATCCCAATTCCCATTCCCCTCTCAGCTACCGCGATCATGCCAGTCTTGGCCGGCTCCTTCCCCTCTGCATGTAACCCTGGCAAGCAAGCTCTATCCAACGGCATCCCGAAAAAAGAGGCCGAGATGCGGCAGACTCGGTGTCCACGTGGCGCTCTAGCTTCATCGTTGACGAAAAAACTTTGAATCTGCCACTTCTGCAAGGGTTAATTATCGCAGATGGATCTTGGCCCCAGGGCAGGCTCTCGGGTCTTGGAACTAATGTTGTGGCGCACACTAATCCATCAGTTCCCAGCATCATCAGCGCTTAACGGTCCCCAAGTTATTTTTGGCGCAGCCACCACCACTGGATGGCGCAAGACAAGACGGGCGACCAAGTCTGGGGATGGAACTTTGACCAGGCCGTGGGTGATGGAATTGGTCCACCTGCAAATCTCTCCTACTGCTCTTCTAGAGCCGAGAGTTTGCATGCGATACATGTAACCAACCGAGGAGATTTGGCTGACTCTCACCACATTCATTCTCTTCCCCCTCCCGGGGATGACGCCTTTTCCAAACCCGAAGCAGCTTGCTGCTGACGACAGCCAAACGGACACATTGGCGAGCTCCAGGGTTCCATCCAACCCTCTATTCTGCGACAAGACTCCAACATCCCATCTTTCTCGCATCACGCTGCGACAGCGCAGTGACAGCTTCTAATGTCTTGATTGCCCCGATTAGGGTGGTATCACGCCCAGAAATAGATGGGCGCTTCTGGTTCTGTCTGACATGCCCACGCGGTGGTGGCCTGACCGGTCCACGACCTAGCTTTTGTATCAATAATTGCTCTTGCGGGGGAAGAGATCGACGCCGCGGCAATAACTGGCCATCCAGAATAGTAACCCTGGCCTCCTACGATGTGCGTGAATGACAGCTAGACGGGGAGAGGCTCCCGCCCACACTCAAGCGTCGGAGCTGAGACTTGCAGCCGGAGCGTCGCAGCCGGAGCGTTGCAGCCAACACATCAGGTTGTCTGCTCCCGTCCACGACGTGCATTTACGCATCCGTGACCTCTCCCTGCCTGCTCTCGCTCGCTGGTCGATAACCACTCTCGTCCAGATATTGGAGAAAGAATCCCGTCACTCTGGGCCCTCCCGTCACCGAATCCTACCTCTCACGGAGCTGTCTCCCCTTGTAGATCCCGCTGACGACCGGTACCTACCCTGGGGGATGGAGTGATGACACGCAGCTGGTTACCATTTCCTGCTGATATGATTCTCACCACGGCGAGCAGGTTGGGGTTTTCATAGGGCCGTGAGGCCATCTACCGAATTGATCCGCCGGTCTGGGCAAGGCAGGAGGCGATCCCGGAAGCAGACTCAAGATCCGAATGCTCAAGCAGAATCCACGCTGACCAGCATGGTGATGCCGATCCAGAATATCCACCCCGTTACAGGAAAGAGGAGACCGGCAACTCAAAGTAAAATCTCTCGTAAGCCGCCGTATCAGTCAAAAGGTTGTGCCATAACAGAAGCTTATAACGCTTAACTAAGCAACATTTTGCTGCACCATTACATTTACTGCACCATTGCATCTTTCTCGCATGTATAATAATTGCATGGATCGGGGCCGCCAGGTACAGGGTGTGTGGTGACGTGCGGCATGGCATCTCATCATGCTGTGATTTCAAGTTGCCGCGCGGCTCAAGACACAGCAATGGTTTTTTTTGTTGGTTTCCGTTTTGTGTCCGACAGAGCAACCATTACATCTCGTATTCTCGTACTTGTGCTAAGAATCTCATCCTGCGCCCGTTCAGCCGAGTACAGCTGTTGTGGGCTCTGCGAATGCATGCCCCCAACGTGGCTTTCACTTTGTATGTACGAGACTCCGTATCCACGAAACTCTCCGGCACTGCGCAACGCTGTGCCGCGTCCATCAGCCACCACCATCTTTGGAAGGAAGCAGTAGTAGCAGCAGCAGTAGTAGCGGCAGCGTGTACCGCATCCATGACAAACTTTGACATTGCACTTTATTTCCTTCTTCTCCGCCTTCCAGACGTTTCTTTGGCGTCCTTCCCCTTGTAAACTCCGCCTTCCGTAACCAGTCGCTCCCCACGCCTGGCCCTAGGGGCGTAGGAAGGCGGTTGCGGGAGCGGACGGTGTGCGAAGGGAGCCCTTCATTCGTTGACGTAGCCCCGAGAGGATCGGTGGCGATGGGCGGCGGCGGCGGCGGTTGAGGTGTTGGTGAGCTGACGTTGACGACTTCGCCTTGGGCGGGGAGCGATATGCCTCGGTGCCGCCAGCTTGCTGCACCTTAAATCCTAATGCCGCTCCTTCCTATCTTGCCCCTGGTTATGAAGTTGTTGTTGTTGTTTTTAATTCCGTCCGCAACCCTCTTTTCAAGGTTTCGGAGGTTTTCTGACGTCTGTCTTGCTTATTCAAATCAGAGAAAGGCAAAGAAGAAGAAGAAGGCGAAGAAAGGGTGGTGGGGAAAATTGACGTGCCCGGCGCATACACGTATACGCCGCCGCCGTGAAACACTTGCACTTGCACTTTTTACCACCACCACCACCCCCATTTGTGGCGGTGGAGAAGGGGAGCAGCAGCGCCTCCGCGCGTGGCGGCCGACTCGAAACCCGCCTGCACTTTGCATATCTAAAAATTGAGCCGTTGGCCGACCATGCGAGTCAATCCAACGGCGGGGAAGCCCGGCCGGTCGGTCGGGGTTGATGAGCCAAGAGAGGGGTTTGGTTTGTGCGCTAGAGACTGTGTCATGACAACAGACCGCTGGGGTTTGCCTTGCAGAACGAGCCGGATTAGCGCCCAGCGCTCGATAACCTCCATAACGAAACCACCCGGGGTTGGTCGAGGTAGGGATCAAGGAAGTGGGCGAGTCATCGAGATGAGCACGATCCGTGGCCCATGCTCGTCGGAAACATCTTCAGAACACAGACCACGAGCCTATTATTGCCAATTCCCTCAAACAAGCAAACCAAGCAAAGGTCTAAACACTCCCAGAAAGCCGTAACGCCTACAGCCGGCCGCGTGTATTAATACTTGAGCTAGCTAATAATATAATGCTAGAATCCAAATCCGTTGCGACTGAAAAAAAAGACAATTTACCCATCGCGTTGTGAAACTTGGTTTATCGCGCAGCCTCTAGTTTCGTGTGTTGTACTGCTATGTTTTTAGGTTCCGTTGAGGCTGTTCAACTATGCCTTGGTGGGAATCGGCAGAGTAGAGGCCACCTCCGAGCTGTTCCTGGTGGTGTTGTTGGTGTTGTTGTTGGTAGTGGTGTTATCACTCTCCTCCGACTCATCATCACTAGGAGCGCGGCTGTCCCGACCAGGACCACGAGGCTTGGTCATCTAAATATTTGCGTTAGTTCAAGAAACTCCAGGATGGACAGGACAAAACATACCCATGATCGCACACCGCCGACAAGGCCAAGGGCATAACCGGTAATAAATTCCTTTTGTGAACCACCGGGAGTGGTAGGTGATCGCGCCAGATCGCCGCTAGAGCTGTTAAACCGGGCAGGGCTCTGGGGTCGGCTGGAGGGTCGGCTGGCGGGCCAGAACTGTCGGAGCTCACGACCAAGCTCTTGGCCAGTGCTGGTCCAGTTGTTGGAGATGTTCTCACGGAGCTCCTGGACGTGGCGCTTCAGATCCAGCTCGTTCTTCTTCAGCCAGCTGACGTTGAGCTCCTGGCGAGAAGTGCCGCGCTTGAACTGTCGGGTAATGTACTTCTCGTAGTCTCGAACGATTCTGTTTTTCTAGGTTAGCAGCTGCATTGAGAGTTGAAACACAGTGTACGGAATTTGCTCACCTTGTGATCAGGCCAGTGGTACTGACACCCTCTGTTCGCTGAGTGACAAGGAACATGCCCGCGGCCTTGATGGGCTGGTAAATGTCGTCACCCTCGTCGGCACCATATGGGAGGTCGTCGTGCGCGACATAGTCCAGCTTGTTGGCCTCGAGGAATTCGGGGGTAACAATCCACGGGCAGTCCTCAATGACTTCGTCAACCCACTTGCAGTGTCGAAGAGTCTCGGCGCGCTCCGCGCCGGACATGACGGTCAGACCCTTGCGTCGGAGGGTCTCCTCGTCGCCGGTGACACCAACGACAAGGGTAGTGTTGGGGAAAGCCTTCTTGGCTTGCTCGAGCTGGCGCATGTGGCTGCAAGGCTTGTTAGCGATTTGCCTTCGGATACGGGGATCGCGGGTCCCGAAGGAAGGGCATCGGGGCCCGAGGCAAGAACTTACCCAAGGTGAAAGAGATCGAAGACTCCGTCGGCGTAGACTCGGACAGGACGGCCGACGGGAGGAGCGTTTGTGCGGTAACCACCAGCAGGGTGCGTCAAGGTGCCAATTGGCGGGGGCGGCATGGCATCTCTGAACGAGGGCTTGCGGCCCCGGCGGCCAACTCGCTCAGCAATATCAACGCTGGCCTCGGTGGTGTCGCTGGGCTCGCCAGGATCAATGTTGGCATCGACGGTACGTTCGGAGTTTGCCCGCTGGCGCTTAGGGTTGGGGCCTCCGTTGGTAGAGTTGCGATGGCGGCTGGACTCGCCGGCGGTGGTGTCGCCCTCCTCGGCGGAAGCATCGCGGGACGATGTCTGGAGGCCGCTGTCGAGATCAGCTGAGGAATTAACCTGTGCGAGGCTGCTCCTCTTGCGCTTGCTTCCGAGGGAGGATGATGGCGACGACATTGCAGCTGTTGTTGGGTAAAATGAGCGTAATGGAGGGACGTGTGTCTTGTCGATGGGGTTCGTCGAGGACAGCGCAGGGAAGAAAGTCCAGCCTTAGGAAGGAGCAGCAATTAAGAAGAAGCGTGTCCAGTGAACCGACGCGACAAAAAAAGTGTGGGTCGAGTGGGTTCGGCGCTGGACCGAGAGGGCCGAGATCCCTGCTAAAATCTGGGGTTAATGGTTTGGAATGGCGGATTTTGTGGAATACGGGCTGTCACGACGCGGGATATTGTTATGCTGCGATGCCGAGAGGAGATCATTTAAGGGGGAAATGAAGCAGGGGATGTGGCTGGGCAGCGATGTCGAAGGATTGGGCTACATAGGGCAGATGTATGACAGTGGGCATTTATGTGTCCCGCTATCTGTGAGCCGTCCTTGTTTTCCACAATGCTCGTTCTAAGTTAATGTGCGACAGACATGTGTTCGGTACAAATGGACAAATGAGAGGCCAACGACCGGCCCTGCTTGTCCCGGCAAGAAAAAAAAAATGAATGGCAAGAAACAAAGTGCAAAAGGGGAGGCATCCCATCCCTGAGATTCCTTTCAGCCAAAAGTGCAGCTTTGTCTACAGGGATGGCAACTGCTCTCGTGCTCATCATTCACTTTTCAACCGACCGGAGGGAATTTAATCTCCCATGGGGTTTAGTGGGCATCGGGTCCGTTTACGCCTCGCCTTGACTTGGTAGATTATCGTGCTGTGGGCGTTACTTGAGTTGTGTCTAGCTGCCCTGCGCCTTGCGCCGATGGGTCATGGCGTCATTTTACTGCAAGTTAACCGAACAGGAGAAAGGGGCAATTACTTGATTTGAGAAGTGGCAAGTCACATGATGTCATTAGAGTGTTTATCACGTGTCTGCACGTTTGAATAAATCACATGCTATGTCACATGAATTGGTGCTTGGTTACCCCAAAATGTGAAAGTATCACGTGATTCCTTATCCAACTCCTTATCCAACTGCATCCGTTCACTATCCCTGTCCCCTCTTGGTGGGTCTCCTCCAGCTTAAAACAATGTGCCCTGATTCTTTTGTTCGAGAAAGAATGTCTCAGACTGGAGAAGACCCTTATTCCCTAGCTCATGATAGGGCCCTAAGAAGGGATTTTTTTTACCCATGCATGCCTGTCGTGGCCAAAGATTGATCGCAGAAAACATGTTCTTTTCGTACCCCAGCCATGTTTTACGTGAACGGAGTTGTAGGCTCGTTTAGGCCAGTCCCCCTGTTTTCTCAACACTGAGCCTGCGACATCGGATGTGTCAGGTATATCCCCTGATCTCTTCACTGCCACCTTCAGAGGAACGAGGTGGCTTGTCAATGGCTGCCCATGGGCGATTCTGGCTGGGTCTGCTCAGCTGCTGCTTGGCGGTGATGGAAGCAACAATATTAGGTTGTAATCGACGCCAGTGTTCTCGGCTCATTGCAAGGGCACCCAAAACAATCCAGCGGATCAAGACCCCCCGTTGTAGAGGATTCCCAACATTTAAGTTTGGACTGTAAAAGAGTTTTATTCGAAACATTTGTGTTTGCCTTGTCTTTGCTCGTAATGGTTGGCTAGCCGGAGAATAATCCCCAACCGGGTTTTTTCTGCCGTACTCCAGTGAAGCCGGGGTTTAGCACCTCGCTTTTACATAAAGTTCGAGCCCCATGTCAATACCCCTACTATTCTTCTGTCTAAGCTTACTGAAAGCTTTAAAAACCCGCCAATCAAGGAGGTAGGCAGCCGGGAGCTCAAACAAGAATGCGCTGGGGACCATGTCAACCGGGGAAGAATGAACAAAGCTCTGCTCACTAGCCGGTGTAAATCAACTCATGTTGTGTCTATTCGGCATGCTTATTGGACAATGTTCCGTCCATCGTTTCTAGTCAAAACCAACTCCCCGGCGGGCTTCCATGTCTATGTCGTTTCTCGTATTTCAGTTCCCCCGTCCGGCGCATGCAGGTACCATCATGGAATATGTAGCATTGCATCAGTGGCCTGCTCCAGGGGAAGAGAATGGGGGGTATAAGAAAGGCCATTTCCTAGGCTTGAGTTGATCTGATCTGACTCCTCAGCCTTCACCGTTCTCTTTGATACCCTCACGGATTCAGGGCAGGACCACTGATCTGTTTTTCATTCTCTACAGAGCCATATTTGTACTACTTTTCTCTTCAATCGACTCCTAATACATCATCCGCCATGAGAATCTCTACCATCGTCGCGTTTGCCAACTTTGGCAGTGTCGCTTTGGCTACGGTCGAACTCTACTACCAGTGCGGTGGCAGCGCTTACACCGGCGATAGCGAGTGCATTGATGGTGCATCGTGCAGTCCTATCAATGACTGGTATAGCCAGTGTGTCCCTGGTTCTGGGTCTGGGTCTGGCTCTGCAGATGCTACTCCTGGCACTCCCATTAGTTCTCAACCCACTCCCGCTTTCGCTCAAGTTGTGAGGGAGCAAGACTTCTCATCCTCTGATGACAGTGGCGGCTCGGTCAACACCCCTGTGGCCTCTGCCACCCCTACTTCTGGCTCCGGCACCGGATCTGCAGATGTTACCGGTATCACTCGAACACTTCCTCAGTCCTCGGGCGCCGTTGCCTCTGCCAGCGCCCTATCCGTGAGTGGAACATTTGACGGCAAGATGTACCAATATGACCGTTCTCGTAAGACTCCTCCCTCCTACTTTCTCTATTGGCATTGTTGTGAAACTAATACCGAATAGCTTCCGTCTGCACTGGAGGTGAACTTGGCGAGGAGGCCGCCATGTTCATCCTCGAAGATGGCGCGACTCTCCAGAACGTCATCATTGGTCCCAACCAGGGAGAGGGTGTACACTGCCTCGGCACTTGCACATTGATCAACGTCTGGTGGGAGGATGTCTGCGAAGACGCCGTCACGCTCAAGCAGTCGTCTGGCACTTCCGTCATCAACGGCGGCGGTGCCTTCCATGCCTCCGATAAGGTCGTCCAGTTCAACGGCCGTGGCACGGTCGAGATCTCCAACTTTTACGTCGAGGACTACGGCAAGCTCTCTCGCAGCTGCGGCAACTGCGACGGCAACGGCGGCCCTCGAAACGTCGTCATCAACAACGTTGCTGCGGTCAACGGCGGCGAGCTCTGCGGCATCAACACCAACTATGGCGACACTTGCACCATCACCAATGCTTGCCAGGACAGCGGCAAGAGCTGCGGTCTCTACACGGGCAACGACACGGGCGCCGAGCCCACCAAGAACAGCGACGGCGCTGACGGCCAGTACTGCGTCGTCAGTAGCTTCTCCCAGACCTGCTGAGCCATCTCACTCTCATCATAGAACGCACTGTAACGACTTCGATGGGTTCAAAGAGGACCCACCCGAGCCCTATTTTGTTTTCATAGTTTTTCGAAAATATATAAATCAGCTGCTCAACACAATGTATACATGGAAAAGTGGCTAGTTTTGCAACCAACTAATTCAGGACGTCACTCGACACCCCATTTCCGTTAAAGTTTTACAGGGGCTATCCGCGAGGGATGCGGGAAGTCTAAAGTTAAAAGACACAATCACAGTACATGGGTCATGGGTCTCGATATCAAGAAATGGTTGAAAATAATTAGATGAACCAATTGATTACCCCCTTCACTCCAATAATAGCAGCAAACTCGGCGCAATAACGTAGTAACACAAAAATAAGTATTTATCTTGTTAGAATGGGACTCCTCAAATTATCATGCACTTCGCTTCCCGACCTCGAGGCGCCTTGGATCCGCATGTCCTTTTTTCTTATCCTCGCCTCCTGCTCCTTGTTCGCCTGATCTCGGCGTGTTAAAAACTCATATGCTCTAACCTCTGCGAAAGAAAAGAGGCTGGGCGTGCCAAATAAGAGAAGCGTGCCAATGGTAATCAATAGTAATACAGTGTTGCTTCCTGTGTCCGGAGTCTCTCCATTCGACCCCTGGAGCCGCCGATGGGGTTCTTCATCTCGACGAGGACACAGGGAGCAACACGTTGTGAGTGTCCCGGCCCACCATCATCTCATCATCGCGTATGCAAGGTGGGCCACGCCGTCGTTTCTTCTCGCAAACCTCTTATCGCGAGTACGGGTGATATCCTCGGCTGCCTCCTCGACCACCGCCTCGGTAGTTAGCACCAGGCTTTCCTGCATTCTTGGGCCCGGTGGGCGCATTGGCAGGCGGGGCGTGCTGGGGATCAGGAGCACCTTGAGAGCCGGCACGGAAGCTGCCAGGGCCTTGGTTGGGGTTTGGCTGAGGGACATCATCATACATGCCCTCCCATGAAGTTGGGGCGCCGCCGCCAGCACCACCAGCGCCTCCACCGCCGCCGCCCATGCCGTAGCCGCCTCCGTAACCGCCTCCTCGTCCGCCTCGTCCGCCTCGAGATCCTTGATACTGGTCGTAGTTGTTGTATCCTCGGCCACCACCACCACCACCACCACCAACGCCAGCAGCGCCGCCGACTCCGGCACCGTTGCCTTGGTCACCCTGTTGCCCTTGCTGCTGCATCATTTGCTGCTGCATTTGCTGCATCTGTTGCATCATCTGGGGGTTCATGTTGTTCATCATGTTCTGGGCGTTGGCGCCACCACCACCTCGCCCCATCATCTGCTGCATCTGCTGCATCTGCATCATGTTTTGCCACATGGCTGGGTTCATGGGCATGCCGCGGCTCATGGCCATTTGCGACTGCATCATGGCAAAGTATTGTTGCATTCGCTGGAAATACTGAGCCATGACTTGGGGCGTCATGCCGTTGTTGCCCATCTGCTGACCCATGGAGCTCTGCGGAGTGGCCTCCTCACCCTTTCTAAACTTTGTCCCCCCGGCTCTGCGAGTGGCCTCTTCCTCTTCTCGCAGGTTGCCTCGCGGCTGGGCCTTCTTCACTTCTATGGGCTTTCCGTGAATCTCCAGAGGTACATTGATACAAGCGTCAACGCCCGCCTCGCTCTCAAAAGTAACAAAGCCGAATCCTCTGGGCCGGCCTGTGTCCTTGTCCATCATAAGAGTCGCATCAACAACCCGGCCGAATTGGGCAAAGTAGTCTTTAAACTCTTGGTCTGTTGTTTCCTGGCTGACGCCGCCGACAAAAATCTTGCTCGTCTTTTCCTGCTCATCTCGAGGGATAGCTCGCTTGGGGTCGATCTGTCATCGGGTCAGCAAGGACGCAATTCGGTCCAAGAACGGTATCAACTCACGATTTTGCCATCAAGAAAATGCTCCTTGACCATGACAATGTTCACTGTCTTGGGATCTTTGAATGTGAGGAAACCAAAGCCTCGTGATCTGCCGGTGCTGTTGTCTCGCATGACCGTACACTCGACAACCTCGCCGAATTGGGTAAAGTAATCTCGTAGGGATTCTGTGCTCGTCAGAATGCCTTCTACACAAAAAGAATGCATATGCGCCACTTACGATCGGTTGTTTCCCAGTTCAAACCACCAATAAACATTTTACTATATTTGATAAATTAGCCACAACAAACCTCAGATACGGTCATCAACGCAATTTGCACAATGGCAGCAATCTAAAAATAACAGGGGTGGTGGGCAGGTAGGAAAACGCTGGGGGCGCTTGGCTGGGTGGCATGGTGGCTTGCTGCAGGCAAATGGCAGTTGGGCCAAGCACGAATAATCGCCTGCACCTGTCGCAAAGGTCGAGACCCGGGTGATTTCGGCTTGCGCAAGAATTGTCTTGGTGCCCAGTATCCTGAATGGTCCAACTGGGCATGTCATGGATCCATCCAATCAAATCAAATCAGGCGGCGAGGCTGGCTAACGACCAAAAGTGCAAATGCCTCGTGACAGTTTCAGGTATAAGCGAACAGAAAACGGCCAATTATGAGAGCCCGTCCAATAAGCATATACCGGATGGGATGGGGGTGTTGTTGGTCGCCAGAGGTCCATAGCAATGTCGATGGAATCGTCGTTCATGATCCACCATGAATAATTTTTCGAAACATGGCGAAGGACAGTGCAGTGAGAGATGCCAGATTAGCTTGGTCGAATATTTCTTCGTCTTGTGCTATCGTCTTGACTCTTCTCTCTGTCTTGTGCTAGGTACTGGCCTCGTGCGCTATTCGCTGCAAATCTTGCTCTAGCCATACAGAGAGGATATTCTCCTTAGGCGTTATTAAGATCTCTGCGACTCTGGGCTATGAAAGGTAGGAAAGCTGTCCCCTGCCTTGACTAGGTCGGTTGATTTTCTTCTCGGAGTATCCACATGGTGAAAAATATTCCCAGTATAGAGATTGGCTTCCTCCTCTTGTTTTGATGCTCTGACTGATCGTTGAAACCTTGTCTCATCTGATTTCTGCTTCTTGCTCTTGCTCTTGGTCCTCTTGCCCCATGTATTTTGCTGATCATGGCTCCCCCGACCGAGTTTGCTTGGGCCATCAGTGTCACGCATGCCACACCACGCAAGCCTCTCAAACCAGCCCGCAACCCTTCCAGTCAAGCCGGCGTTCCGAGATCCCGGCGAAGCCACTCCCAGCACGAACTCACACGGCCACGTGGTGGCTGCCATCACCAGCCAGGAAAACCTAGCAGGAAGCGCAAAACAAGGGAAAACTGAATTCAGGGTACACAAATCACGCGCAGCAGGAATGGCAAAAACTCACCCGTCTTCTTTGGCGCTTGCCTTGTGAACCGTTCCGAAGGGCGGGGGCGTTGGTTCATCATCGTGTGCGATAGCATGGCTCATACTGGTACTGGTACCACCTCCTCCAAGGTTGAAGTCGACATCATCATCGTCGTCATCCTGGTCCTCCTCCATAGCTTCATTACCTCCTTGGTCATCTTCGTACGATACTCCGGGCTGATCGTTAGGGATGCTCTGCACAGGCTGGCTTTCCGTGACGACCGGTGCAGGAGCCTTCGGAGGAGGAGGAGGTGCCTTGGACGCATCGTTATCGTCATAACTGTTGTTGGATCGGTCAGCATCGGATCGGGCGCGTAAACGGAGAGCTCGAGAGCTGCATCGCTCGGTAGGATCTTACAGGTCTGCAAAGAGATCCTCCTCAAAGTTCTCCGGCTCGGTCATGGTGAATACTGCAAAGTGAGTGCCTCTCTAGATCGTCCTGCAATAGTCGCGTTCGATTACGAATCAACTATGCACTGCGCAGTTATTGCAAGTCCGGTCACGACGGTATCTACGCCCAAAAACTGCAAGTTGAGACGAGGAAGAAATGAAACACGCAGCGCGAGGTGGTAATGTTGTTGAGAATGATGAAACTAGGGGCTGGTCAATGAAGAAGAGGAGGATTCGCGGAACGATTTTCCTGCCTGGCTCCAAAGGCTGGATATCATGACTAAGCAGTTCCGGCCAATGACAAAGCGGCGCGCAAGTTAGCAGGGTGGCCCCGCCGGGTGCTGTGGCCTTGGGGCTGTTTGATGCGATTCCCCTTGTGGCCCCTGAGGCGCGCTTTGCTACACGGGGCCCTAGCGGGCGCGCCCACTGAGACCCCGCCGAATTGGCGTTTAAGTGGTGACGTTCCACTGGCTGGTAGCGGTCCAGCCACGGACTTGGGAGCCTAATGCCAGGCGGGTGACCGCCTGTGACTGGCACATTGACACATGAGTGCCCCCTCAACAAAGCCGCCCTGTTAGCTGTCAGTTGCCATCGACAACCGACCAGAAAATCTGCTCCCATCACCAACGTTCCTTCGGTCGCAGCATGTAAAGGCAGCCCCAAGAAGACACCATGTGGCCGTCCTCCGGAAGCGGCAAGAAGCCCGCTCAGTCGGTAGGTGCCTGGATCCCAACGGTCTCTGCTCACGAGACCCGACGTAATCCATCGCAGTTGTACTGACAGCCCCACCGCCGCAGGAGATGGTCCAAGTCGGTACGTGAAGTGGGATATAACCCTTTTATCGGAGATTTGGAGGTTGAATAACGCCCGCGATGCTAACCGAAGCTCAATTGCCGCCTGACAGATCGCTCAGAGTACGTTGTTTCCCCCCTGCATCACTCAGCGAAGCCCCGCGCTCAAGCATCTCATCTAGTTCCGCATCGCCCTTCTGGCGACCGCCTCCACGAGACAACGCCACGCCTAAGAGGAGCGTCAACCCGTCTGGTGGCCCTGGGTCCAGCCTGGTGGTTGGCGCATCATACTCCCACGCTGATATGCTCAAATTTGATTCATTGTAGGTCTACAGCTACGCCCTCTGCTTCTTTAACAGCCCACTTAACCATGTCATGCAAATCCAGGAACCCCTCAAGCTCAAGCTCCTCTCGGCCCAAGACCCCCCCTTCCTCTTCCTCGACCAAGATTCGAATCCAAGATGCCTCTCCTCCCTTGCGGACAAATGCCACAGGGGCAACATCACCTCCGTTCAAAAACTACATCAACTTTCTCTCCAACACCAACGATGACTGGAAGGCGGATGAGGACGAGATGATGGGGTACGAGGATGATGATGGTGATGATTTCGGACTACCCAGCTTGTCGAGCATGAAGAGGAGGAGCAAGCGGATGGCAACACAAAGCAAAGCCGACCCGGACGCCCTGTCGCCGCTTGGAGACGAACCGCTGGGTGCCCTCAGTGCCAGGCGCTACTCAAACAGTGCCGACATCGCTATTGAGCGACCTGCGCCAACATACCCCATGCCCAAGAAGAGCGAGGGCAAAATTCTACGGCCACAATACAAAGAGATTCTTCGAGGTTTGTTCCCGGCATCTTCACACCGAGATGCAATTGCTAATGGCATCTTCAGACCCCGCCAACGCCCTCCACCTCATCAACTATCCCTCGGTACCCGCCAATGCAACGCCCAAGGAAGCCGACGCCATCAACTCCAGAATCACACGCATCAACAAGTTCAAGAAACTGCTTCAAGCATCCGCCATCTCTCTCCCTGACCTCAGAGCCTTGGCCTGGTCGGGCGTGCCTGAAGAGGTCCGCGCCGTGACCTGGCAGCTCCTCCTCAGCTATCTCCCCACCAACAGCGAGCGCCGAGTTGCCACCCTTGAGAGGAAGCGCAAAGAGTACCTCGACGGCGTCCGTCAAGCGTTTGAAAGAACCGGCACCGGCACATCCAACACAGCCTCGAGCGGTAGGACGAGGGGCCTGGACGAGGCCATCTGGCATCAGATCAGCATCGATATCCCAAGAACCAATCCACACATTGAGCTGTACAGCTACGAGGCCACTCAACGATCTCTTGAGCGCATCTTGTATCTGTGGGCCGTTCGGCACCCAGCCAGCGGCTACGTTCAGGGTATTAATGATTTGGTGACGCCATTCTGGCAGGTATTTCTAAGTATTTACATTGGTGATCCGAATATTGAATCTGGCATGGACCCGGGACAGCTACCCAAGTCGGTTTTGGACGCCGTCGAAGCGGACTCGTTCTGGTGTCTTACGAAACTGCTCGACGGGATCCAGGATCACTACATTGTCGCGCAACCAGGCATCCAACGCCAGGTTGCCGCCCTTCGCGATCTCACAGCCCGCATCGATGCCGGCTTGTCCAAGCATCTGGAGCGTGAAGGTGTAGAATTTATCCAATTCAGTTTCCGGTGGATGAATTGTCTTTTGATGCGAGAAATAAGCGTTAAAAATACAATTAGAATGTGGGACACGTACTTGGTATGCTACTTTCTCATTTGTCACCTCTGCAAGCTATTCTTCTAACCAACTACTCCTCTAGGCCGAAGAACAAGGTTTTTCTGAATTTCATCTCTACGTCTGCGCTGCCTTCCTGGTCAAGTGGTCCGACAAGCTCGTGCACATGGATTTTCAGGAAATCATGATGTTCCTGCAATCCCTCCCCACGAAGGGCTGGACGGAAAAGGACATTGAACTGCTCCTCAGCGAGGCCTTTATATGGCAGAGCCTGTTCAAGGGTTCCGCTGCCCACTTGAAAGGCCAGCCTGCCCGGGAACCTGTCACCAACCTGCAGCTGTAGAACAGCTCGGCTGGTGGAGGGTCTCCGTGACTGCATGGCCGGTCCTTGGCGAGGAGACCTTGTCCACATTCATTGCGCTGATGGGAGAGGATAAGAAGGAGGCGGAGGCGTT